>PVLC010000559.1:0-64876 GCA_004027655.1 Graphiurus murinus | reverse complement strand
CTTTAGTGTTATGTTTTCAGGATTTATTTATAGTGTAAGTACTTTATTTGGTGCTGATATACTGAATACTGATGAATGCATTAATATTTTTACTGCTAAATAATAGCCCACTAAATAAATATGCCCACGTTTTATTTATCTCTACCGCAGTAAATGGGTATGTAGATTATGTCTATATTTGGGCTAATATAGACATTGCTATAGTTTTTTGTGTGGGCATCTTTGTGGTGTGTGTGTGTGTGTGTGTGTGTGTGTGTGTGTGTGTGTGTGTGTATGTTTCATTTACTTTCTTATTGCTTGCTTTTTAATTTTTATTTATTTATTTTCCCGTGCATATAGCACAGGCTGAAACTGCTAGGTGATATAGGAATGCTATGTTTAGTCTTGCACAGAGCTGCCAAACTATTTTCCAAAGTGGATGCGCCATTTTACGTTCCTGCTATACACATTTTGCATCTACATTTTAAACCTGTCATATCATAAGCCTAGCTTGTAGTGCTATGTTTGAATACCAATAGCCTACCTAGAGCTGAGGATCAAAAGTGCTTGATATGTAATAAAGCGAAGGTCAAACAAAATTAGCTCAGAAATCCCTTAAGCCTCGTTAAAAAGTGTCAGTAAATAATCCTCAATGTTGCCATCATAACAATAAATTGTGTAATTATAACTGATATCTAAAAAGATCCTGGTTATCATTAATACTTACAAAGCTCCCGAGAGTGGAATCCCTTAACACTCCTAATTACAGCACAAAAAATCAGGTCCTCAGTGTTGGCCTGGTCCTGAGTTTGTTGCTAGGAAAGGATAAAAGAGAGGCCTAAGGTAACCCCCATGTGCACTGGTCAGGGAGTTGCTGAAAGTGCTGTATGCATCACATTTGCAGAGGAAACCTTTTCTTTTAAGAATTTGACAATCTAGCGATAGGAAGAAAATTTCCTGCAGCTATGAGTGTTACCTAGGATCAAATAAAAATCAGTTCTGCATTTACATCTAAAGATGGATCTAAAATTTAAAGACATTGCTTTATCCAGATGGAAATTTAAAAGGTATACCTTAAGGGAAAATTAATTGGCATTAAACGAATAGAACAAGCACTAGAGTGAGTTTTTTTTTTTTTTAGTATCAAGATTTTCTTTGTTACTTTATACTTTTATTTGTGCATTATAGTCTCCCACAGCATAATGTAGTTCACAATGATAGTGACATATTTGCACACAGCACTTGGTGAGTTTTCCCCCATCTCCTTCCTCACCCCCCACATACTTCCCCATAAAAGATATTGAGATTATTATTTGTATTATTGCATATGTATATAAGGTCAGTGGAAGTGTTTTTCTTTTTCATTTATTTTCTTTCTCCATCATCCATCCCCCAAATCACCTCCCTCACTCCAATGGAATTTCTCCCCCATTATCACTTTTATATCTCAATTACTCCTTAGATTCTGCATATGAGAGAAAATTCATGACTCTTCACTTTCCAGAGGAGGACATTGGTCCAACACTCCAACATAGAGGTTCAAGTAGAAACTTCCTCAATAAGACACTCAAAACTCAGGAAATTAAAAGAAGAATTAATAAATGTGATGGCATTAAACTAAAAAAAGTTTCTGTTTATGAAAAGAAACCATCAAGAGTCTAAAGAAATAGCCTAAAGAATGGGAAAAAAATATTTACCAGCTATTCCTCTGATAGAGATCTAATATACAGAATATGGAATATATGTAAAAGATTTACACACACACACACACACACACACACACACAAACAAACAAACAAACAAAAAACCTAATAGCCCAATCAATAAATGAACACTTGAACTAAATACACACTTCACAAAAAAAAGTAAATGAATAAAAATGACCAATACACACACACAAAAAAAATGTTCAACATCATTAGCAATCAGGGAGATGCAAATTAAAACTACACTGAGATTCCATATAACCCCAATCAAAATGGAAATCATCAAGAAGTCAAACAATGACCAGGCGTGGTGGAGCATGCTAGTAATCCCAGTACTTGGGAGGCTGAGACAGGAGGATATAGGTTCGCAATCAACCTCAGCTACTTATTGAGGCTATTCACAACTTAGTGAGACCCTGTTTCAAAATAAAAGAATAAAAAAAATAGATCTGGGGGTGTAGCTTGGAGATAGAATGCCCCTGGGTTCAATCCCCAATACCACACACACACAGAAAAGAAGAAGAAACAACTATAAATGCCAGTATAGATGTTGGGAAATAGGAACCCTTCTATACTGTTGGTAGGATTGCAAATTAGTACAGCTACCATGTAGATCAGTATGGTAATTCCTCAGAAAGCTAGGAATGGATTCACGATATTATCCAGCTATACCACTACTGGATATCTTTCCAAAGGGATTGAAATCAGAATATTATAGTAATATATACATGTCCATGTTCATAGCAGCGTAATTCATAATAGCCAAATTATGTAACCAACCCAGGTATCCATCAACAGATAAATGAATCACAAAATTATGGAATATAGACACAATGGAATTCTACTTAGCAAGAAAGAACAGAATTATGTCATTTGAAGGAAAATGGATGGACCTGGGTAACATTGTGTTAACTGAGATTAGCCAGTTACAGAAAGTGAAGGATTTTCTTTAAAAATCAAATAACATTAAGGCCAGGCATGGTGATGTGCACCTGTAGGCTCAGTACTTGGGAGGATAAGAGAGGAGGATCAGAGGCTTGGGGCCGGCCTCTGCAACTTAGCAAGGCCTTCTCAACTTGATAAGGCTCTGTTTTAAAATAAAAATATAAAAAGCACAGAGGGTATAGCTCAGAGATGGAATATCCCCCAGTATAAAACACACACACACACACACACACACACACACACACACACACACACTGGATACCATTGAGACAGGTTTCATTTAGTTGTATATATTATTTTTCAAGATGCTTTTAGTAGCTTAAAGGGGAAGGAATAGAACAGGTGAGGTATTTGGAAGATTGACACTACATTTTGCTCTTAGTGTTTTTTTAAAGCCATGAACAACTAACTTTTCACCCCCACCTTGTAAGGAAAGCATAATGTTCGCCACCTGGAAGCTTTGGAATTGATTCTAGTTATTTATGTTAATAACTTCATCAAACTTCCAAGGTATACTATATATATATATATATATATATATATATATATATATATATATATATATATATATTTTTTTTTTTTTTTTTTTTTTTTTTTGCGGTAATGGGGATTGAACTCAGGGGCATTCTACCTCCGAGCTACACCCCCAGCCCTACTTTTTATTCTTTATTTTGAAACCAAGTCTCACTAAGTTGTGGAGTGCCTCACTAGGTAGCTGAGGCTGGCCGCGAACCCGGATCCTCCGGTCTCAGCCTCCCGAATGCTGGGATTACAAGCGTGCGCCACCATGCCCGGCCAAGGTATACTATATTAATTTAATGTTTCTGATTATTATTTTGTTGATCTGTATTTTTAATCCAATTTCCCTGTCACCTATAATCTCATCCAACTGCATTTTCTTCTCCCACTTATGTTTAATGCTACCTCTTAGTACAAAGAGAAACAGTATAGAGCTTCTTCAAATTAAAAAGAGAACTACTGTGTGATAGCACAATGCCACTTATGGGTATGAATTCATAGGAAAGGAAATTAGTATTCAAAGAGATACTGCACTTCTATGATTATTTCAGCATTATTCACAAACAATTTAAGCGTCCTTCAATGGATAACTGAAAAAGGGAAATGTGAAACACACACACACACACACATACACACACACACACACACACACACATACACACAATGAAATCCTATTTAGCCTTGAAAATGAAGGAAATGTTGCATTTATGACAACATGGATGAACCTGGAAGATATTATGCTAAGTGAAAAAGCTAGACTCAGAAAGACAAAAATTGAATGATCTCACTTGTATGTGGGCTATTAAAAACTGAACTCATAGAGTCAGAGAGTAGACTTGTAGTTGCAGGAGCTTAGCTGGGAGGGAGAGAGATAGATCGGGAGTAATTATTTAAAGGATACAAAGTTTCAGGTAGAGAGAGAATCAGTAAATCCTGGAGATCTATTGCATAGCATGGTAATTCTAGTTAATAATTACGTATAATCCTTGAAAGGTGCTGAAAGAGTAGATCATAAACTTCTTCACTACAAAAAAGTTACCTGAGGTGACATATGTTAATTAGCTTGATCCAATCTTTCTATAATGAATATATATTTCAAAACATCATATTATAGTATGCCTTAATAAAGCCAAAAAAAGTAAGCACTGTTACCTTTTGAGTGGCAGAGTAAAAACAAAATGGCCATAGTTAAGAGAGGTGAGCCTAAAACAAGCTGCTTGTTTATCTGTTCCCCACACATCCCTCTTCTTAAGCTCTTTCTTCCCTTGGACTTTTTCTCCATATGCCACATCCCTTAAGATGCAAATTTCAACCTGTCCATCCTTAAAATACCAAGTTTTTAAAAATAATAGTTGTTCTTTAGGAGCAGCCCTTCAAAATGTGTTAGTCCTGTACTCCTGGCAGCCATCTATTTCCATCATGTTTTAACAGAAATCAAAGTGCAAAGCCGGGCGTGGTGGTGCACGCTTGTAATCCCAGCATTCAGGAGGCTGAGACCGGAGGATCCGGGTTCGCGGCCAGCCTCAGCTACCTAGTGAGGCACTCCGCAACTTAGTGAGACTTGGTTTCAAAATAAAGAATAAAAAATAGGGCTGGGGGTATAGCTCGGAGGTAGAATGCCCCTGAGTTCAATCCCCAGTACTGCAAAAAAAAAAAAAAAAAAAAAAGAAATCAAAGTGCATGTTTTACCTGTTACAGGTATGCACAGACCGTTAATTATAGATTACAGAAGAGCAGATTAAAAAGGAGACATTTACCTTCATCATACCTCATAAAGTCTAAGACATCATCACTAATAAGATGAAGACCATTATTTTACATCATCAATAAAGAAAAATACCATCTAAATTATATCATAATGCTTTCTTCTTGATTAAGAGATTGCACACTTCAATTTTAGAAATATTAATATATGAAAAATGTACCTTACAAATTGATAAGACAGAGTCCTAGGAGTGTATAAACTGTAAACAATGTACACCTTCAAATTTGCAAGGAATGATTCAGATTTCAAATTTGCTAGGAATGAAATTCCAATGACTTTCAGATGTGACTGTTTGGATTTATACATCCATGGAGTATTAGGGTTTCTGTCCCTTTACATTTTCCTGCTTTCACTTTATTTCTGTCCACTGCTTCTTGTATAAAGAAAACAATGCATTTAAGTGTTTTTCTGTACTTTGCCAATATTTCAATGCTTTATTGAAAAGCTTCTTATCTGTAGTATTGTTATAATCAGAAAACTATGCCACTGATCTTCATTGGATAGCATAGCCATTTGAGCAGCTGAAAAACTTGCTTAATTTTTTTCCCCACTTTAAATTTTTTCTCCCTTTATCATATGGTCAAATCCTTGGAGTATTTAACAATTTAGTCCTAGCTTCACCATCTCTGTGTTTCTCTTCTGGATGATCTCTGACAAAGGACTCTGGTAGACAACTTATTTTGTCTCAGGAAACTAACTTCTATACAAATTGAGTTATATTTATTTATTTACCATGTACCCTTTCCAATAGATTGTGGACTTCATTTGTATTAGAACCCTTAGGAAGACTGTTTGTATATTTGGTGATTATGAATTTAAAGTGGTAACTTATATTTTCCCTCAAGAGATTCTTGCTGAATGGTGACCAAAATGATGGTAACCATCTGACTTTCCTGTCCAGCCTTTGGCTCCAAATCTTGCTTAAGATTGTAATTATTCCCCTGCAGCCTCTTATAAGTTCAAGAGACTATAGCCTTTGTATTTACCTGTTACAGGTATGCACAGACCGTTAATTATAGATTACAGAAGAGTAGATTAAAAAGGAGACATTTACCTTCATCATTTAACTAACTATAGATTTTACATTCTTAATATTTCTCCAATGGATAACTTGCTTTCAACGCTTTATTGAAAAGCATCTAATCTGTAGTATTGTTATAATCAGAAAACTATGCCAATGATCTTCATTGGATAACATAGCCATTTGAGCAGCTGAAAAACTTGCTTAACCCCATGGGTTTCTCTTAGATGACCATGCCAGCTTCAAATCAGAGGCAATCTCATAAAGTAGAGCCTCTTAATTTCATGAAATACTCTTAAGGCCCTGGGGAGAACCATGACATTATTTATATGTTTTTATAAAATCTGCAAAACCTGTTAGCTATATAGATCAAAATCTATTAAAAACACTGTTTCTTTCTCCTTCACTTCCCCAATATATTTCAAGGTTGTTTTGTGTTATATGCTTATAGATAGATATTTTTGCAACCTAGATAGGAGGAAATTAACACTAAATGTAGATATTGATGAAGATTATATAAAACACAAAATGGACTGTGATAGCAGCAACATCAAAGATAAATAGACTGAATAATTATAATTTAAGTGGCACATTAATAAGAAAATGTGACACTAGAGAAGAAAAAAATTGATAAAATTTTCATCAAATCATATGTCAAATCTAAAATATTTTTGTCACTACTAATAATGAGCTACTAATCCTAAAGTGACTCTTCTGAATCATCAATTTAAGAGCAAAAAAATGTTGATGATTATAGAGGAAAGACTAAAGTATCTTTTGTTTTTTTTCTGTCACAGGAAGAGTCATTTAAATAGCTAGATTGAAAAATAAAGTATATAGTACTGTAGTTCTCTGATTTCAATCTCTTTGGAAGATACCTAGGAGTGATGTAGCCTTATTATATGGCGGATCTATTCCTAGTTTTCTAAAGAATGTCCACACTGATGTCCATAGCAGCTGAACTAGTTTGCAATCCTACCAACAGTGTAGAAGAGTTCCTATTTCTCCAGGTTATTGCCAACTTTTATTACTATTTGACTTCTTGATTGCCATACTGATTGGGGTTAGGTGGAATCTCAATGTAGTTTTGATTTGCATCTCCCTGATTGCTAATGATCAGGGACATTTTTTCATGTATCTATTGGCCATTTGTATCCCTTCTTTTGTGAAGTATCTATTCAACTCAGGTGCCCATTCCTTGATTGGGTTCTTTGTTTTGTTTAGTGTAAAGTCTTTCAGCACAATTCACAATAGCCAAGTAATTGGACCAACCCAGATGTCCATCAACAGATGAATGGATCACAAAACTATGGGAAATACACACAATGGAATTCTACTCAGCAGTAAAGAAGAATAAAATAATGTAACTTGCAAGAAAATGGAAGAACCTGGAGAATAAGACCTGGAGAACATTATTTTAAGTGAGATTAACCAATCACAGAACATGAAAATGCACATGTTTTCTCTAATATGCCCAAACTAGGGAGTAATTGAGATACCAGAGGGACTCCAGATATTGGAGGAGAAACCTCACTAGAGCCAGAGAAGTGGCCTAAGGGAAGACGAAGGGGAAGAGTGAAGTTGTTTAATGGAGTAACTACTATCAGCTGTGTATACATATGTGAAAATACCAATGTCAACCTCAGTAATCTGTATCGGGAAGGGAAACACCAAGTGCTGCATGAATCATTGTCAACATGATTTACATTATGATGTGAGATTATAATGCACCAAGACAAGTACATTATAAAAAGAAGACAAAGTATTACAGAGAAATAATAACTAAATTAGTTCATATAAATAGTATATTATTTTTATAATTTGACATTTGTAGCATATCAAGTTTTAAAAACTTATAATTTGTTGTGACTTTTTATTTGAAATTAATATTTAAAAATGAAAAAATGCATTTTTTTTAAAAAATAGTTTTTCCTTCAATCACATAAACTTTATGCCCCACAAAGTATCCTTGGGCCTCTACTTAACCTCTCTCCATATACTCTATGTGTCTCAATATATTCTTCATTCAGTGCATTGGCAATCTTTATAAAACTCAATGCTTCCCAGATACATGTATGCGATACATAGTGTAGAAATTCAGGATATACTTTGGAATGAAGAAATGAATGATGTAATTAACCTACACTTTCTTCTCTAAACTTTGACTTTTCCCCTTTCACCATTAAACTGGTTTACTATTAAAGGAATTGGCAACAAAATATAAGCATCTCTTGGACAGGGCAGCTGCCTAATAAATATGTGATGAAGTAGTGGATCAATCAATGGATCAATAAATGTAGAAATGACAGTTATTTTTGTCTCATGGTTCCTTTATTTGTGATTTTCCTTCTATATTACAATTTCCTCATCTAGAATACTTTAATTTTTCTCATTTTTATTTTTATCCTTTTTCAAGTTAAAATCTTATATAATGTCTCTAAACCACAACTTGCACCTTATCAAACTAGAACCAAAAGTCAAACTAAATAAAGATAGAATTAAAATATACTATTTTTCCTTCAATAGCAGAACAGTGCATTGATACATTCTTTCACTTTACTAGGAACAAATTCTTTCACATACAAGAAATAAAATTATGTAAGACTTGAAAGATATCTGTCTTCTTGGGTAAACAAAGAAAAAATAAAACAGCTTAAAACTCTTGCTTAGACTGTTCTAGGAGTGACAGCCTAGGACAAGAGTCAGCAAATCATGATGAAATGGCCTGTTCTGGGCGCAGAGAAGTTCTGAGGGTAGAGGTGGATTTAATAGCTATTCACCTTGAAAGAGAATGAAAAGAAATTGAATTCTGTTTTTAGGAAATTCTCTTTCCCAAGAAAGTTTTTCTTCCAAGGAATCACTAATGAACGAAGCAGTATGGTACCTAAAGTTAAAGACTAGAAGAAAAAACAGTAGTAGTAAAAATGAGGATCTCTATGCTCATATATATTGAGCCTAGGGTGGGCTATCTCTTCCCAAATAATTTAACAGACAATCATGGGTGCAAGTGGATTAAATATTTTCTAGAGAAGAGCTCATTGCAGAATATTTTCTTAGGTGCATTCACATGATTAAACTCTGCTATATATTCCACTTATTAAACTTTTTCTTTGGTTAAATGTTTTAGTAACTTGGGTACTGAAAAAATGTGGCTTATAGGGTTTTATTCTAATGTATCAAGCCTCCAAATCAGGCTAATGTACAATATGAGCACATTATAGCAATAAGCTATTGATGTAAGAAAAAGAGCACAGGAAAAACCATTTCAGAACAGAAGCTCCATCAGTGTCAGCCATGAAACGAATCATAGCAGATTCTAGGAGCTGAACTGAGTCCACTTTTTTCTCAGACATGTACATTAGTGCTTCCCAGGAGTTCTTTGTTCAAATTCTCCCTCTTCCTTTGCATTTACTCCTCCCTACTTCCCTTGCACCAGCCTTCTTCCTCTTGGAGAACTCTAGAGTCACTTTCCAAAAGTCCAAAGAATCTGTGCCATTTTTATAATTTAAATATATCAAGCTTCAGGATGAGGATGAGTATTTCACATTTCAAAAAATCCTTTTGGTATTAGACAAAAAGCAACTAATTTCTAATTTTGTAGAATTATTTTGAGGGTTCTGAATCTCCTTCAATCATTTTTTTTTTGAGAGCAAGGTTTGTTAATTTCCAAGATTTTCCAACTATGATGATGTATGTAAAAATAAGATAATTAAACTTTGGGGATATCCAAACAGTTATCACACTGCCAACCAGTTTAATTCTTTCAATAATGTGAGAAAGCATTATCATTATCCCAAATTTGCCCATAAAAAATAACAGTTCATTATTACATTGTGATACTAGAATTAAAATCTAAAGACTCCTTCTAATATGTTAACTTATGTTAAACTATTACTTAGTAAAAACAAAATTCTAAAAAGAGACATTTTTCATGGTAATGGTTATGAGCAAACCATACAGGACAGAAACAGAAACACTTTCCTTCCTTGCAGTGGGAGAAGTTTGAAGGTATATTCTTGTCATAGTGACAAATTTGGACTTGCTCCCTGGTGCCTCCTTGTGGCATTCTTCTTTTGCTCCTGTAGGCTTCCTTTTGTTAAGGGGAGTGGATATTTTTCTGAAACCCTTATATGGGCATATATTTAATGACCATTCTTCATGGTACAAATTAGGATATGTTCCAAATGTTATGGTGTGTCTTTAAAATCAGGCCCTGATTTTAATAATGTGTAGTGTTTCTGTCAACATTCTCACTGCTGTAACCCAAAAGCACTAACCACACAACTTAGAGGAAGATTTATTTGCTCACTGTTTGGGATATTTCAGAGTTTCAGACCATGTCTGGCTAGACATGCAGCACTAAGAGCATGATAGTGGCAAGCAGAGCATTCTTGCAGCTACAATATAAAGATTGACCATGTAACTTAAAGGATAGAAGATTTATTTTCTTACGGTTTGGGGTTCAGTCCATGTGAGGCCAAGGACCATGAACCTCAGGGCATGGTGAAAAGAAGCAGAGAAAGGGAGAGCACATGGGCTGTGCTCACATCTTGGAGGCCAGAAGCAAGAAAGCATGAACCAGGAGAGGAGGAACCATATATAGGCCTCATCCCCAGGGAAGGCCACAAGGAGGCACCAGGGAGTAAGTCCTATAGGCTGCATCCCCAGGGACCACCTCCTCCATCTTCATCTTAATGACTACCGTGTACCACCTAGTAAATCCATTATAATGGGCTTATCCACTTCTTGGATTATAACCCTCATGACTTACCTGTATCAACCCTGAATATTAAAAATGAGCACCTTAGGGGACATCTTATATCTAACTATAATAGGGAGATAGCAAGGCTCTGCTTTCACATAATGGAGGCTAGAAGGAAGAGAGAAAGCAAAGGGAAGAGGGACCATATGTAATTTGAAGGCCACACTGCAGAGATCCCTCCTCAGCAACCAAGCGCTGCCTCTAACATGGATACCTACTCTCCATGAAGTTTCAAAGAACATTCTAAATACAAACCATTGAATGGAGCAATTACGCAGTGTTGTTTTCAAAGGTTTGGAGGAATCACTAGCAAAATCTGCCATCCTAGTAAAGTTTCACAGAGCCATCTCATTCACAACACATCCTCAGGGAATGTTCTCTACCAGGAACTCCAACACAGGCTATGCCTTCCTGCCTCCCCTCATTTGGAAGTTTACACCACTTCCTAAATTGCTCCTAAACATGGCCCAATGAAATGCTGAACTTGCATGTCAGGGTTGAATCTTAGTAACCACCAAGAACTCCTCAGAGCTTTTGTCCTTGAAAAGTTCAATAATACTCTACTGGAAAGCAGGTAGGTATTTAAAGTCATCATGGATGCATTTTCTACCTATTTTACCCTTGGAAATTCTCTTAGAAAATCTTGCTGGAGACTAATGTTCTGTCTTTCAATGCAATAAGCCCAACAGATCAATTTTTCTTATGCTGGGATTAGGCTTTGTTTCATTATTTTAATATGGGGTTTAGCCAATGTAAGATTAAGGTGTGTGTTGTATAAAAAGTATGCAACTTTATTCACTATGAGGCTATTAACCTGGATAAACTCTACCTTGTAAGAGGAGAGAGAAAACTGGGATGGATTAAAGAAAAGGTCCATTGGGTTTCCTCCGCTCAGGGATGATAGCAGGAAGAATGGCTTGAAATATTTAATATTTTTCTCTGTCTTTCTTTATAAAGTATGTGTAGTTGACTTTATGTTGATTAAATTCACATAGATAGAGACCTCATAGAGATTAGATTGCTTGCTTCAGAATGATTACTATTTGGAGACAATTTTGAAATGTACTAAATTTCCACAGATGCAAATACCATGCTTTATTGCAAAGGCATCTTAAAATTTAATTCTGAGTCACTGTAATATTTTCAGGAAATATGGTATATAAAGATCAAGAAAAAACTTATGTAAGATTATATATATATGTATGTGTGTATGTATGTATGTACATATACATATTTAATGCACACATATATCACTTGATATATTTAACCATAAGTACAATTGAATTGGAGAATGAGGATATAATGGCTGTATGAAAGAAAAGTGCTATATAAATCACAGGCTATAAACGTACTACATATAAAAAGTGCTAGTGCAATTTTAAAATTTAATAACTTTGGATGAACCTATGACAGAAGCAAACGGCAAACATCATGGGAAAGCATATTTCATAGACTCTATTGCGAATATTTAATGCCACTTTATTCAGTGCTTACTGAGCTATTAGAAAGTATGCATTATAGGCCCATTAGTTTTTGTAAAAACAATGGTCACAGTCAAACTGAGCTTGCTGTAGCTAGATGCCATTGCTTTCTTCCTGATCTCTGATAATGGCAATTTCTACTGAAGCCTACTTCCAACCTGGTGCTGCTTTTACTGCCTATTATGATTACTTAGCAATTACAAGTAATTTCATTTTCAAATCAATTTATATGTTGACCAACTTCTTGCCATCTCATTCACCTATCACCAAGGTAATGCATCTCGTTGAGTCTTAATCAAGTTTCATTTTTTCTCAGTAGACTCTCATAAAACATGTGCTTATTACCAAGTATGACAAGAAACATTCTAGATGAAAAAAATGACCTTTATTTATCCATATGCCATTTTAAGGTTTTATAAAATTATTATTATTTATTATTAGTAGTATTGCTATTATTATTATTATTATTATTATTATTATTATTATTGTACTGGGGATTGAATTCAGGTACATTCTACAGAATGGCATATTATTATTTTTTTTTTAATTTTGAAACAGAGTTTTGCTTAGTTTTTGAAAGTCCTGCAAAGTTTCTGAGGCTGACCTCAAACCTGTGCTCCTCCTATCTCAGCCTCCCAACCAAATACGGGGATGACAAGCATGTACTTCCATGTCAAGCTAATTTTCTTTCTGTTTTTTTTTTTTTTTAATTTAAGCCGAAATGGGCATTTTCTTTATTCACATTCATTACTTCCTGGTAGTTCATCTGTTTACTTATTTTTGAGCTGCAGTTTCTTCTATTCTATGTTAATCAATCTAGTTTCTGTGGCCAGGATAAATCTCAATAGTATAGTACCTTTAGCCTTACATAGAAGAGGCAAAGATTAAAATGTATCAGCAAGAGGAAACAACAGGAAGATTTATCTTTTGTCTTTCCACAGGGAAAAAATTAGAAACATTAATAAAAGGCTTCATTACCCACATGTAGGCAGCACTAAAGGAACAAAGGTAGTAAGGCAGCAAGGGATTTGAGCAGAGGGAAGCAATTACTGACTCCAGGCTGAATAGAAAATGTAAGGGGCTAGAATTACCAGAGACCTTAGAGAACAGGACAATTGGGAGATAGATCTGTAGTACTATGAGGAATCAGCTGCAGCCATAGATGTAACATTGGTGGAGGAAAAGAATATTGGAGGGGTCCTTCTGTGTCTCCCCTTGCCCTTCTTTGTCCTGCCCATGCCTATGCCTGCCATTGGATGAACCCATCTGAAAACCAGCAGGTATGTAATCTGCATGTTTCCTCTTCCTGGACACTGAATAGGACAGAGAAGTATGGAAAAGGTTCTAATAAGGATAAAAGAATAAATAGAAAAGAAGCTTACGTGGAAGTTACATGAGCTCTAGGGTTTACCTCTTAAACTTGAAGCACTCCTCATGGGCCATGTCTTTTAAGCCACATGTCTCCCTCCTAGTTTGCAATAATTAAGCATTCATAGAGTTTCAACAAGACTATGCATTCTCAGACCCAGACATAGAATTATGATAATTAAAATGACCCATTTATATCTATATTCTAATAAGGATATTCAACATGTTCTGCATAAATATTACCTAGTCAAGCGGTACTATGTTTATTTTATATATATATATATATATATATATATATATATATATATGTATATATATATTCATAAAGGGGTTCATTTCAGCCTTTATTTAGTGAGTTCTACTTCCTTCTCCTGGATGGCTTCTTGACCTCTCCAAAACCATCATTAATAGCCATGGACTGTTATATTGGAACTTCTAATCTTTCCAAGTTTCAAATTTCCTGGGTTTTCAAAAGGCTAGTTCCCATTATGAGTCAATGATCAGCCATGATAATCCTTGGAAGTGACTCGGATTTTCTGATAGTTTGGATCTTATCCAAGGAGCTGTGCTGAGTACTGGACCAGATGATTAATACATTGTATCAGTGATCAAGCAAACAAAAGTGCATGACCTATAAGGTCTTCTGGAACAGCTTTTGCTGTACTTAATATTCAGAGACAAGTAGCCATAGATATTCAGGTTCTGATAGGCAGCTTACAGAAATCTAGCAATCATATATCATATCATGGTGAGGAATTTTTGCCTTCGGTTGTATATTTAAGCTATATCATGAGAGAAAAAAATCAACTTCACCTCTAGAGTGATTGATGTGTGTCAGAGCCTGGGTCAGTATCTTTCTTATTCTAGTAATGGCCAGTGGACCACTGTTTTCCCTCTAGCATGAACAGAGGTCAGTTGTAGTACTAAAATATATCAGATCTAGTTGGCATATACTAGTGCCTTGTACTTTACTAAGATGGACTGACATCAGGTATAGCCAATTTTCAAGGAAGCTTTTATATATGGAGTCACTTTGGGGGTGGAAATTAACCATTATCTCCTATTTCTCTGTGCTTCATTTTTTGATGTTCATTTATTTAGATGATTTATACTTTAAAAGTTTAAGTTAACATTGAAAAAATTCTAACATTTATATTTATTATCATTTTATCAACTTATATCTCATAATTATAGAAATTGCATTTATTATATTATAAAATATTAAGTGATATATAATATTACAATAATTATATGAGCCTATTTATATATTGCACATTTTATGCCTACAGGATAGATTTTTTTTATCTAATAGCCGAAACTACATACAGCCATTAATTGGAAAAATGACTTAGGTCAGTAAAATCAATATCCTGTTGTCATTTACTCATGACCATCATTTCTTGTCTGTAAATAATTATGTGGCTGAATCTCTCCACTGTGTATATTTCACATTTATATCCAGTAGTTTTAAAAATTTGCTGTTAGCCAAAGGATATGCATGCTATAATCAAGCATCCTTCAGAATAGATTTATAAATAAGACTATAAGGAACATGAATCTAATAGTTTCACATTTAGAGATACCTCTTATATGGCCCACAGTGAGGTTTGAAAATTGCTTGAATTTTTCATTATTATTGGATGTGGTTATATCCATTCATTTCAGGATGATTGCATCATCCATAAAGATTTAGTTTCAATACTCTTTTAGGTTTGAGAATTACATAAATGTATATTTTCACTTCTGTCCTCATTCTGTCAGTCAACAAATATTTTAATGAGTTAGTGTGACCAAACATACCAGTTTTCCTACACCTGAGATATTTCCTGGGACACACAAATTTTAATGCTACAAGTGTACAAAACTGAGGTAAAATGGAATGATTTGGTCATCCTATGTCTTTTCTGTGCCAGGTATATAAAAAGTCCTATTCCTATGAAGCCATTGCTAATGGAGAAAATAGAGAATGTGATGGATTGTGCTAAGTGCTAAATAATAACATAATAGATATGAAAATGGACTCTAATTTCCCATTCAGAAAAAGAAATGTAAGTGAAATAGTTGAGGAGGTGGCATAATATATGTGCTGATGTTAAGAAGTATAGCCCAAGAAACAAATAGTCAGAGACCCTGAGGTAAGGGTGTTTCTCCTTTGTTCTAGGATAGTCTAGCAGGTAACCTGGCATGCTCAAGAGCATGAGGGACAATCATCCAGGCACAAGACCAGAACAACAATTGGGCCAGAAATAATATGCAAATGAATCTTTCTAAAGACTTTGGATTGGGAATCTTTTGAGCAGAAATATAATATGATCTCATTTGCATTTATGGTTCATTATACTGTTGTCTTGGAAAAAATCAGAGGGAAAGGGACATGAATCAAAAATAAAATCCCATCTGGAGGTTACTGCAATAATCTAAATGATAAGTGCTGATGGTGTGTACCAGACAGGTGAATACAGATGTGACATGGATGCTGACACTGTCTTCTGGGTACTCTCCTCTGGACTCTGGACTCTTTAATCCTGAGAATATTCTAAGGTAACTTAGGATAGATATGATGGATAGAATTGAGTTGCTTGTAATTGAGATACAGAAAACCAATAGTAGTGGATTTGCAGAGGATAGGGATATCAGAAGCTCATTTTGGGGAATATAATATTTGAAATGTCTATTAGACTTTCAAGTGGAGATGGTCACTAGCACATGACTCTGAAAGCTTAGAGTTTGAGAGGGAAAAAATGAGCTTGTTAGTATTTAAAGTCCCTGAAGTTAAGTAAATGTAGATACAGAAGAAAAGAGATAGAAGGACTGAGCCCTGGGGCATCCCAAAATTAAGAGGTCTAGACAAAAAAAGAAAAAAGGGAAGAAACAGCAGAGAAGTAGGAGGAAGCCCAGGATCCTAGGCTTTCCTGGCAGCTGAGGAAGTATTTCAAGTAGAGTGATCAGTTTCATCGCATGCTGCTAATATGTGAAGGAAGGTAAGGACTAAAGGCAGTTTCACAATGTGAAGGTCAGCTTAGTTATATGGAGGTCATTAGGACATTAAATAGAACAGTTTCAGTAGAAAAGTCTGATTGAAGTGAGTTCAAGAGAGAAAGGGGGGAGATAAATTGAAGAGTGAGTACATATACAACACCAAGGATTTTTGCAGAAAAAGGAACGACATAGCAGAGACAGAAGCTTAAAGTAGAGGTATGTTTAAGACAGAGGGAGTTTTTAAGATGGGAGAAGTGTTATCATGTGTATGTGTGTGCTGAGCTACTGTGAAAGATTCAGGAAGGAGGAGAAAAGTGGATGGAGAGGCAGAAGGAAGCAAGATTCTTGTATTTGACCTAGTACAAGTGTCAAAGGCCTTAAAAGCTGATAATGGAATCTACTCTGATTTAAGATGGATGTAATTTTCAAAATATATAAGGACACTCAGAATATCTAACCTGAACAGCATAAACAATACCCGATATATCCCAGAATTGCCCCAGTAGAACTCCACAGCTTTGGGACCCTTGGCTGATATGACACACACTAATCTCTCTCCCTCACCACACTCATCAGAGTGGACCCTATGCAGTGCCTGTTTCTCTGAGCCCCTCATTGTCCAAGCACAGTTTGATGGAGTGAGTTTATGCAGCATCTATCTGCAGATGGCTGAAAAGGACATGAGAGAGACATGTTACTAACTTCTAATTTAGAGAACGGTGGATTGATCTGTGGAAAAATTCCCCAAAAGAGGAAGGATTCTTAAAGCTACCAAGAGGATAAAAAGGCATGAGAAATACCTGATATCTTGTGCTTTTAAGATTTAAAAGCTTAAAAATTCTTGGAATTTTTGAGAAAGACAAAAAGATAATACAATACATTCCTACAAGGACATACATTCATAAAAATAGATTGTCTTATGTCAAGAATCTTAATTTTTAAGTTAGTGATTTGTCTCTTTTTTATAACTTTGTATGTATCTATGTAGTTGTATTTCTTTTATGTATATATGTACATATATACACAAATACACAAATTTTTCTTATGTTCACAAGGTATAAAATGGAATTAGCAGTCACAAGTGGATAAATGGCAAATAACTTAGTAAAGTTATATCCTGTCTAAGTCAACTGACTTAGGCAATTTGAGTTCAAAATAAACACATCTGTGTTAAAGCCATTCTCAGACACTATATTTGTGCTGTTGCTTACTTTATCTCTGAATGATGGTTCCTCTTCCTAGAAAATTGGAAGAATATATAGTCATGGTGGATGATTTGCATGAAATTATATATTAAAAATAAGACAATTTTAAATTTACATGTAACCTAAGCAATACCAAATAACTGATTATTTTATTCAGCAATTCTTCAGCATAAAACCCTTCTTTAAACTTTATCTATTTCTATTTAAAGTCTCCATAGCAGCAACTAAATTAATATATTTGCATAATAGAATGTGCCTCTTTGGGATAATAAAATCTTGTGTTTTATATTTTCAAAAGTTTAAGGAGCTGTGTCTTATTTTTTTCCTCTCTCCTAAAATAAAACTCTAATTAGAATAAAAGTATACTTTTTGGTAGAATATTTACCCTGACTTGAGCAGGGGACTAATCAGATGTTCAAATAAAATGTTGAAGAATCAATATATCATCTGTATTCCAACATAATTATCCATGGCATTTCTTTTGTACATATATTCACTCAGCAGCCCTAGTCCAAACATGTTTCCACACAGAAGAAATTGAACATCATATGATCAAAGAAGCCGAGTTGATTCTGCAAACCCTCAGACCTGATTCCGTGCACTAACTGAGTGAATGTATTGAGCAGGGTTTAGCTCTTCTGACAAGCAGTCTCCATTGCAAAAAGTTTTCTGTCCAGACACAAAACAGCATTGACCTTCATGAATGCCTTCCAGGGCCTTTTAGAGTTACATAGAAGCTTGAGCTATATCCTGAAACAGAGTCAATGAATTACATTCTCTGGGAAAAGCTTTGAGCAGCAAAGACCAATTATTATTCCCACAATTAACTACATGGGGCAATAGCCAAATCGCAGCATAATTAGCAACTAGGGTGGGAATTAAGAGACTCTATAAATGAGTAATAAAGTGTGACATCTGGAGGGAGAGAGGTTTTCTAACATCAGCTGGTGAAAAAGACAAATTAGAAAGGATGGAGAGGGCCAGCAACTACTCAGAACTCTGAAAATTACAGAATCTACAAAACTACAAAGATATGTTTGCCATAGCACAATGATATGAAGACCTTTACTGTGTTAGATTGTCCCCAACTCCAACTAGGTACAAGCATGTGCATACAGACATATCACGCTGCACAGTAATTAGTCATTAATATTTTATTTTGGTCTGATATGACATAGAAATTATTTTTAAAAATGCCTTCGAAGAGATTAAAGGGACCCAGAAAGTCAATAGTTAAAGCATTGGCTATTTCAGTATAAGTACTGAGTATTTCTTCTCAGATTGTTTTGTTTTTCCATTTGCTACGTTTATAATGGAGTTCATATAACCATTAGGAACTTTGAAAGATCTTAAGGATGCCAATGAGAAAACATAAAAATAAAAACGAAACTGAGGTTTTTAGAATCAGAAGGCTCTAAGTATGAATTGTGCCGTCACCAATTCTTATTTGAGCAAGTGATTTAATCTCTCTGTCTGAAATTCCTCATCTGAAACATTAAGGATAAAGATGTCTCATCTAGAGCACAGGCAGAATATGAAATTGGGTCATGCATATAAGTCACCTTACAGTATGACAATTATAGCATGACAATTTTTATAGGGAAGAATGATGTGGAAGTTAAAAAGCAGGTGCACAAAAGTTAGAACGGACATTTTCCCTGGTAATCACTTCTTAATCAGTTTTCCAAGATCATGATAAATGGTGTTCATCAGAAGGACAATATTTAGTTTATTTGTGGGATGATTATCATATTTGTTCTCATGAGGAATCTCAAGTGGAGAAGTGGAAGGCAGTGACATGGAATGTTCTCTAAGTTCCCTGGTGAAGGGATGGATTTTAGAGGAGCCATTTCATAAATAGACATCAAGACTGAGAACACATTTCCCAATTATTGTTTTGATACTTAGTAAATGTCTTTCATGGCCAACTGTGTGCTAGGAGTTAGATTATCAGAGGAATGGAGGCCATTGACAACCTTGATTTTATGCCATCAGATTTTGCCTAATACTATAATCCTGCATGTCAATATTATGTATATGTTTCATTCAAGTCTATCTTCAAACCCCAACCCAACACATGCATATACATAAAACATACTATTTTTACTAGGTATCAGTTATAATTTTTATTATTTCTTCTTATATTCAGTTCTGGGAATAGAATCTCCAGAGGTACTAAGAACTAAGTGTGTGTGTGTGTGTGTGTGTGTGTGTGTGTGTGTGTGTGTGTATTTATTGCAATTATATAAAGGGAGAAAGGGAGAAGTTGAAGGATTAGGAAAGACGCCTACAACTGAAAAATGTGTGATGAGATAAAGAAGCAAATGCCACAAACATTGACATTAAATCAACACACTTCTTTCTTTAAGATTGTATTAGCTGGGCGTGTTGGCGCACACTTGTAATCCCAGCATTCGGGAGGCTGAGACCTGAGGATCCGGGTTCACGGCCAGCCTCAGCTACCTAGTGAGGCACTCGGCAACTTAGTGAGACCCGGTTTCAAAAAATAAAGAATAAAAAATAGGGCTGGGGGTATAGCTCGTAGGTAGAACGCCCCTGAGTTCAATCCCCAGTACCACAAAAAAAAAAAAAAAAAAAAAAAGATTGTATTGTGTCACACATCAAGAAGGAAGGAAGGAACGAAGGAACGAAGGAACGAAGGAACGAAGGAAAGGTATTGGAGGAAAGGGAGGGAGGAGAGAAAGAAGAAGAGAAAGAAAATAAAGAAATAAAAAAAGAAAGGGAAAAAAGAAAAACAAAAAAAATGAAAGACATGGCAAGGAAAGAAAGGGTGAAGGGAGGAGAGAGGAAGGGGAAAGAGAGTGAGAGAGAAAGGAAGAATGAATGAAAGGAAGAATGGGGCAGGAAGAAGAGTATGAAGGAAGAGAAAGAAGGCAAAGAAAAGAAGAAAAGTTTCTCCTTCGTTATTTGGAGTACATATGGTGTCCCAACTACTCACTAGCTTCTGCATATTAGAGAAAACCTATGACCCTTCACTTTCACTGACTAAATGATCTCACTTAACATTATGTCACTGTCAAATGATTTACATTATGATGTGAGACTATAATACACCAATGAAAGTATATTTAAAAACAGAAAAGAGTGAGCAGAAACTAAAGAGAGCAGTATAGCATTATGGCAAAAACTTCCAAGTCTCAATGTTGACAGGCAGTGAAGTTTGAAGAGTGGTAGTCAAATTACAAGCCCCATTTTGAGTAACATGGCCACAGAGGACAAGGCAATTTTAAGAGGCAAAGAATGGTCAGTCATATAAAATACTGCATCTTTCAGATAAAATGAGGACTAAGGAAATGTCCCCTGTCTCGTAGATGATGCTTGACCGCCTTTGCGATGTTTGGGGAGAGAATTACGTAATGGTTTGGTCACTGCAAAGACTCAAGACTGATGTGGCATTTCACTTCTGTATCTTGACCTCTTGATGCCTGATGGCTGGTAAATATTGTCCAACAAGTATTAGTTGAATATAGTTATAAAGAATTTAGTAGTTAGAAAATAGAGACAATAGCAAGACAAAGTCATAATTTTGAGGAACATGAGTGAGGATATAAGGAGGCAAAATCCTTGGATACAATGATTCAAGTTATCTTGATGTGTTTTGGGGGCATCCAGGTAGCAGAGGAAGTGACTGAATATGAATATTTGAAGTTGAACATGGAGTTGAAGATGAAGATGAAAATACTGATGAGGATGAAGTGGGAGAGTTTTGGAGAACAGAATGAGATCATTATTGGACCATTATTTTCTGCATCTGTCTTTGGCTAAGCTATACAGGGGCTTTTAAGAGAACTGACCAATCATGATTCTGCATTCCCCAAACACTCTAATATAGATTTTAAGTATAATAGACTAATTATGATTATTATAACAGCTCTGTTTAGAGAAAGAATTCTGACTACTCCACCTCCCCACACACTCACACACAAATTGAGACTAGGAAGGTAGAGTGGGTAATGGTCCAGTGGGGTGTGCTCAAAACACAGCTTGAACAGAGTAAGGCAAAGGGAAGGAGCCAGCTTTGGGCCACAGAGTTGACTCATTCCATACCGAACAGGATATATAGTGAATAGGTGGAATGACTCACGAGCTTCTTAGTAATTAATACGCCCTGTATTCAAGAATTGACCCCAAAGTGATGATAGGTATATTTGAAGGATGTTCTTTGACTCAGTCAGAAACCCCCTACATTTTGGTCCTGAAATCATACCTTGATAAGGAGTGAAATCTAATAGTTTAGGGGCACAAATAACTTGATTCTAGGTGGTAGCAAATATCAACAGTTCACTTTGCTAGCTATAAGATTATTTTTTGTTTGTTTGTTTGTTTAAACCATTTCACAATGAGGAGAAATCAGCAGTGTTTTTATGATAGCATGTTATTCTGTGATCATAGTGGTGTGAAAGGAGTTAAGAAACTGTCTTAAAGACAGAAGACGGCACCCATCTGTAAACCGTATACTTGGGAGGCTGAGAAAGGAGGATCACAGGTTCAAGGACAGCCTTGGCAAATTAACAAGACTCTCAGCTACTTAGAATGACTCTTTTTTTTAAAACAACAACAAAAAGGATGGGGGGGGTGGCTCCAAGGTGAAATGTCCCTGAGATGATTGACTCACAAGAAGACCATCAAGAGCTATTTAAGGAAAAGTTTGTTTTACAGAATTAAACAGAGAATTAGAGTCTTTTGTACTAAAATAAAAAGACTAGTAGCATGGCTGCTACAAATAAGCAACAGTATGGAATACACAAATTTTTCCCTAAAACCAGTGTTATTCAGTAGAATTGCCTCTGTGGTGGCCATGCTCTCTCACTGTGCTGTCCAATACTCTACGTCACTGGCCACATGTAGCTGGACTTTAAATATTTTTAATTCTAATTAAATATTATTAGCAATTGGTGGCTAACACTTATTGTTTTGAGCAACCAACCCAACATCAAAAAAAAAAGTCAAGTAAAAATTGAGTTTATTATTTTTCAACGTAATTCTGTCAATCCTCTTCTCTGAGAAATCACCAAGAAAGAAAATCAGCTGTGCTTAGGGGAATGACCCCGGAGCAGCTCTGTAACTTCCAAAAGCATGTGCACAGGATCCAGACCTCCACAGCCCTTGGCCAAATCACTATCTTTTGGTCTCAAATGGAGAACTCACTATCTTTTGGTCCCCAGTAAAAGCTAATCATTTTGAGTCTATTGTTTAGATTCCCATACAGAGAAGCATAGAAGCAAAGTGGAATATAATGAAAGAATAAAAGTTAAGAGAGAGGGTGGCAAATAAGTATGAAAGGAGCGCTTTGTGTTAAATAGTGTTCAACATAAAATCAGAACGAATAGAAAGTATTAAATCTCATTGTTCATAGAAGAGTTCACAAGCTGGAAAACGTTGAACCCAAAGCATTTAGCATCCCTGCTCATAATATTATAACACAATTTATAAAGCTGAAAGGAGGAATTGTTTTTATCTTTTTTATGATCAATTATTACACAGTATCATCCTTTTCAGGACACGTAAAGCAGTTTAAGCTGATTTACCTGTATCTGTTTGGTTTAATTTCACTGAATCATGCTGACAAGAACATAGAGCTTTCACATGTTTCATTTATGATGAATGTTTCAGGAAAATCAGAGTGACTTGTGCTTTTGTTTTGTTTTTGTTTCTGGGGATTGAATCCAGAAGCAATTTACCTCCAAGTTACACCCTGAGTCCTTTTTGATTCGTTTGTTTTGAAACAGTGTCTTGATAAGTTGCTGAGAGTCTCACTAAGTTGCTGAGGCTGGTCTTGAATCTGCAATCTTCCTGTCTCAGCCTCCCATGTACTGGGATTACTGGCATGAGCCACCAAGCTCACTGTGACTTGAGTTTTGGTTATGTGGTTATAGGCAATTGGCCTTGAGTATATTTAAACAGTAGTCTCTAATTTTTTTATTCTTTAACAAAAGAGATTATTATTTTTAAACTATTATTTAGAGTTTTGGTTTAATACTTATGCTTGTATTTCTTTTGAATTGCATAATTTGAGACTTGACATATAGCATATGGTCAACATATAATAATGACATACATTTCATAGGTTATAAAGAACATTTCCTTTGCCTGTTTCAGCAAATAGTATCCACATAGAGTTCCCATGGGTTTATTCTTTATTTTATTTTTTTTAATTGGTGCATTGTAGTCATACATCTTTGTTTGGTACAAGCTGATAAAGGCATATATGCACACATTTTTTACTTAATTCTTCCCCAATCCCCCCCCCCCACTCCCTCATTCTCCCTCCTCAAGTTCAGTTTAGTGATTGACCTTGATATGTTAGTGAAAGTACATCACACGCATTAGGGTGTCCCTTCTCCCCCATCACCTTCCATTAAGTCAAATTCTTTGCTCACTTAAGATTTCTTCTACTTCATCTGGAGTCCCTCTTATGCCCCATTTTCTCCCTAGCTCTTTTATGATTTTTTACTTTTTGTGACTAATCTCATTTAACATAATGTTTTCCAGTTCCATCCATTTCCCTGCAAATAACATGATTTTGTTCTTCTTTATGGCTGAGTAAATTCCATTGTGTACATATCCCATAGTTTTGTAATCCATTCATCTGTCGATGGACATCTTGGCTGGTTCCATAGTTTGGCAGTTGTGAATTGTGCAGCTATAAACATAGATACACATGCATTGGCCTGATAGTTTGGTTTCCATTTTGGGGGGTAGATACCCGGAAGTGATATTGCTGGATCATATGGTAGGTTCATTCCCATTTGTCTAAGGATCCTCCATATTGTTTTCCAAAGTGGTTGCACTAATTTGCAATCCCCCAGCAATGTATTACGGTTCCCACTTCTCCACACCCTCACCAGCATTTCTTATTGTTTGTGTTCTTGATGATTGCCATTCTGATTGGGGTTAGGTGAAATCTCAGGGTAGTTTTGATTTGCATCTCTCTGATTGCTAATGATGTTGAACAATTCCTCATACATTTATTGGCCATTTGTATTTCTTCTTTTGTGAAGTGTCTATTTAGATCCTTTGCCCATTTTTTGCTTGGGTTGTTTGTTTTCTTAGCTGTGAGTTTCTTGAGTTCTTTGTATATCCTAGATATTATTCCTCTATCAGAAGAGTAGCTGGCAAAAATTTTCTCCCACTCTGTGGGCTCTCTGTTGAGGTTCTTGATAGTTTCCTTTGCTGCACAGAAGCTCTTTAGTTTAATGCAATATCATGCATTGATCTTCCTTTGAGTTGCTTGTGCTTTTGGGGTCTTGTTGAGAAAGTTGTTACCTGTGCCTATGTGTTGAAGTGTTGGGCCATGGGTTCATTCTTTAAGTGGTTTAGCTTGTGACTTTATTTATATTTTCATTATTACAAAGAACAAACATACATTTTATTTTCTTTTCCTTTATAAAATAATTCTGAACAACACTTGTCTTCTGCAATCCTTTTTAAATATTTTGTTTAAGTAGAAACCCTAATGCATTTTTGGTGGGATGCAGATTAGTGCAACCACTTTGGAAAACAATATGGAGGATCCTCAGGCAAATGAAAATGAACCTACCATATGATCCAGCAATATAACTTCTGGGTGTCTACCCCCAAAAATGGAAACCAAACTATCAGACCAATGCATGTGTATCTATGTTTATAGCTGCACAATTCACAATTGTCAAACTATGGAACCAGCCAAGATGTCCATCGACAGATGAATGGATTACAAAACTATGGGATATGTACACAATGGAATTTTACTCAGCCATAAAGAAGAACAAAATCATGTTATTTACAGGGAAATGGATGGAACTGGAAAACATTATGCTAAGTGAGATTACTCAATCACAATATTAAAAAATCATGTGCTCTCCCTAATATATGGAAGCTAGGGAGAAAGTGTGACATAAGAGGGACTCCAGATGAAGAAGGAGAAACCTTAGATGAGCAAAGAAGGTGGCTTAACTGAAGCTGATGGGGGAAGGACACCCTAATGCACATGATGTACTTTCACTAACATATCAAGGTCAATCACTAAACTGAATTTGAGAAGGAGAGAGGGCGAGGGAGTGGGGAGGGGAATTGGGGAAGGGTTAAATGAGAAACGTGTGCATGTATGCCATTACCAGCTTGTATCTAGCAAAGATGTATGATTACAATTCACCAATAAAAAAATTAAAAACATTCTTACATTAATTACATTTAAATTATGGTATTGTTAAATGCTAAAATAAGATAAATAATCTCTAATATATAAGATCTCAATTAATATATAATTAATATTTTGCCAGATGTGTTTTTTTGAGGAAGTTGATTTTTATCTTTGGCTAATCTTATTGAGACAAACTCTCCAAAGGATTTTGGAAGGAAGTTGTTTTTAGCCAGTTGTCGCTTAGGCCTTGGAGTGAAAGATGCAAGCTAATATTCAATAGAATATTTCTCAGTGAGCCTAGAGGCCACCTACACACTTTCAGGAGATCTAACTGAGGTTGGTGAGTATTTAATTCAGGAGTTGATGTTCTCCATTCAATCTGAGGCTTTTTTTTTTTCTTTCTTGATACTGAGGTTTGAACCCAGGGGCATTCTACCTCCAAGGTATAGCCCCGTTCCCCTTTTTTATTTTTTTACTTTGAACAAGGTCTCGCTAAGTTGCTGAGGCTGGCCTCGAACTTGTTATCTTCCTGTCTCGGCATCCCAAGATTGCCTCCTGCTCAGAATTGTTGTGTTCTTTCTTCCCAATAAATTCAAATTTCCATAGACATAGAGATGATGCATGACCTTACAGTCACTCCAGCATTCACCAAGGTGTCACCCAGCCCAGCAGCAAGGCCCTGGATGCCTATGTAATATAAAGAGGAGTTGGGCTTACACAGAGCAGTGATTGAAGGGTAATGTTAGCAGCTTCTCTTAGATTAGCCTTGAACTGGTAAGCATCCACAAATGAGATTTCAAGAAAAGTACCTGGATCTAGGAAATGTAGTTCTCTGAAGAATGTGTCTGCAATCATGCCAAGGTTTGATTCTGGAAGTAGCAAAATCTTTCAAAACAGCATATTGTCCTTGAAGTATATGATGGTAATGTCAGGGGATATTTAATGACCACCATGGGTTAAGTTAACAACAAAAGCCCTTCCAATTGCTCTGCTGATGTATAGTACACATACCCTCACTTATCCTAGGAAAGGAAAGTGAGGGTATCTGTATTATCTGTATTTGCCCCTTGAAAGTCAATATTAATGCCACCCATGTGGGTTCTTTTTGTTTTATTTTGTTTCATTTGGGTACTAGCGATTGAACCCAGGGGCATTCTACTTCTGAGCAACATCCTCAGCCCTATTTTTTATTCTTTATTTTTAAACAGGGTCTCACTAATTTGCAGAGGGCCTCAAGTAGCTGAGGCTGGCCACAAACCTGGATACTCCAGTCTCAGCCTCCCAAGTACTAGGATTACAAGGGTGCCCACTCGGCTCCACGTGGGTTCTTGAAGAAGGGATTTCAAAACATCATCAATTATATATTTTAAATCTTCCAAAGTTTGTACAGAGTTTCTTCCAAGTTACAGCAGGAATAGAAGGAACACATATAGATCCATCACCTACAGTTGTGGAAGGCTCGATGGATTTCTTTAAAAAAAATCAATGGAGTTCGATATTGAAAGCTAAGAAGTCCAATAATGAATTTATATCCTCATATCTTCAAAGTTCTTGAAATAACTAGATTCATACAACTAAGTATTACCATCCAGTCTCCTAATTTCCAAATTAAATTATTAAAGGAAACTAGGGCAGAGAATTTAAAATCTTATTTAGCATTTCTCATTATATTACAAGATGGCTGTGAATTTTCACCCATATAACACTAGAGAACCAGAATGTTCAGTTGCAACCTTTAGGTTCAATCCTGTACAAACTTTGTGGAGAACTGGGTATGACTTAATTTGTAATAGCTCTGTAAATAGAATATGATAATAGAGTGCCTATTCAGGGTTAATGGCAATCCTCAAAATAATTAGTACATGTAAACACTTAAAAATGTCTGATGCATACAAAATCTTTTCATAGGCATTTGATATTAATTCTATAAACATAATCCATATAAGATCAAGCTCATCCTAATGAACACTGTGTTTAGAAGTTAATAAATGTAGAAAAACAACCATGGAATACCAATTCCATGGTCACCTCTGAGTGCTTTTGAATTATTTATTTATATGTCATTCATATCTACTCAAAATCATTGAGAAAAAAAATGTCATATCTTTTTTTCCCTAAATCTCCCATTTGACTCTTTGAAGATCTTGAAATTTATGGACCCTTTATAAAGAATTACCATTACTGAGCTTATGGATTCTCTTCAACATCCCAGATGTTTTGTTGTCCTTGAATATGACAAAGAAACTTGTGCCACAATGCTATGAGTTATTCACATGCTTTTTCTTGTTTCTTTTGCTTTGTTTGCCACCAGTCATATAATAGACATATAGCTCCTAAACTGATTGATTAAATAGCATATTTTGAAGAGGGTCTTTCAACAACAGATGAATGTAGGCATGAAAGTAGCAAGGATTCTTTTTTAATCTCTTATTCATTGCATTCATAAAACAAAAGTCTGACAACATTCTAGTGAGAAAGAAGCCAGTCATAGAAGGTAATTATAAATTATACAATTTTTAGTTTAGAAAAGCTCTATTAACTGACTCTGTAAAAGGAAAACTCATTTGCTGAAAATCAGGAAATTTTTATATTTTCTATTCTCTATTTTGATATTGGAATATAAATGAGATCAATGGAAATAGCTTTGTCTGCACTGAGAAGCTTAGAACCAAAGACTACAATGGTCTGCAGCGTTGGGATGACAATTTTGAGTAAGGGCTAGAAACTAGGTAACTTTTTAAATCTCAGAGCCGTCCAGAGAAGAATATTGTGAAGAGAAAACAGCTCACATGTTCACGTGGTTTTTAACTATTAATTGGAACTTTGACATTACTGAGATGTGCCAATGTTTTACAATGGAGAAAGTAGATACAAGATATATTAAATGATTTGCCTCAAGCTTCAGTGATATTTTATCAATAGAACTAGAACTAATATCTTTTGACTCATTAACTTAAAATTATCTTCATGAAATCTGCATTTAATTATTTTTAAAATTATTGCCAGTTCCTTTATTTAATGAATTTTCCATTCTTAATTTTTATGCACACCTCAACTAGCAGAAGAAAAGTTTCTGATGCTATTTTCAGGAAGCATAATTAATGTTATATTTCTGAATATCTGTTATCTTTCTGTACTCTTTTTATATTAGTAGTTGTGTATAATTATTGATTCCATCTTTCAAAATTTATAGAGATTGCTTCATACATTTATGACTTCTAATCATTCTCAATATGAATCCTTGGTAGGTATTTTCTCTTTACTAACAGGATGCTTGGATGATTTTTTTTTTCCTTTTCCCTTAAAATTCAAAGATTCCTTCAGGCTACAGATTGGTAATGATATCATTTTTTAATGATAACATGAGTTGTTTTAATATGTAAAGCTTTTCATCAGCTCAGAAAAAAATGCATTGAGAATATTTTTGAACATTTCTCATTCCATCCATCCAGAATATACCATTATATTTATACTTACGTAGATATTATGTTTTCTAAGTTTTCCTTTGCTTGTTTCATACCTTTGTCTTTTCCACTTGTATGTTTTGCTGTTGCAATTAAACATTACAATCTGTTACTCTGTCTTAATCTCCTTTTCATTCTTGATTCTCTCCATAGATTATTTAATTTCAGCTTCTTGTTATCTCCTTATAGTTTCTCTAATTTATTGGGATTATAATTTATTATTTACTTTTTTGGAATGTTACCCATCTATCTTCTCTTATTTTTAATCAATATCCTTAAGGGAAACATTTTCAGTCATAAATTCTTCAGAGAGATATTTTTGTGGAACCATCTGGACAATAATTGTTATTTCTTTTTGGTGTCTATCTTTCAAAGGCCTAGCACAGATTTTGTTTTTGCTTGCTCAACCTTGAATGACATGAGATCTGTTTAGCATGGCAGTTGGCATCCTTAGCTCTCCCTATTGTTTATAAGAAAATAGGATCTGGGTTCACGGCCAGCCTCAGCTACCTAGTGAGGCACTCTGCAACTTAGTGAAACTCGGTTTCAAAATAAAGAATAAAAAATAGGGCTGGGGGTATAGCTCAGAGGTAGAATGCCCCTGAGTTCAATCCCCAGTACCGCAAAAAAAAAAAAAAAGAAAAGAAAATAGGAAGCTTCTTCTCAGGCCCATCTCCTTTGGTAAGACTGGGATCTGAACTGGTGGGTCATTCAGCTAGAATTTCCCAGTTCTCCTTCTCAGGCAGATGTAGGTGTTCACCATCCAGCACTTATGGCTCCAGGTGCTACTCACACTCTAACTATAATGGTTTCATAGCCTCCAAGTACAATAGGCTAGTGTGGTATATTCACTACTTTAATATTTTTTATCTGTGTTGTATATTCACAACTATTATCTGGAGAAAGGGAGGAGGGTATAAGTTAAGATTCGCCTCCTTTTCTCTGTTGATTTATATATCCAATCATTTCTATCACTATCGTCTCAGTATGCTTATTTTGGTTATATGACAATAGCATATTATTTTCTTCTTCCAATTCTTCTAGCTTTTCCCATTGGTAACATTTTTTTTCTTTCAGGCTCCAATTTTCCTTTAATGAATCATGATATAATAAAATAGATAAATAATTTCTCTATTTTATTTTATCCATTTTATTTTATTTTTTTACTTTCTTACTTTCTACCATTCCACATGAAATTTGGTATTTTACTATTGGTATTACTTCTAAATTTGATATCACTTTCTAAATTCCATGGAATTTGGTATTTTATTATTCCATTCCATCAGATTCAATTTTTAACATTTTGTAGTCTGAAAAGTTATTTAAACAAATTAACAAATTTTAAATACTTACATAAACCAAAAAGTCTAAATTTCTACCCTAGAAATTTAAAGCAGCAGGTGATGTTTTGTCTCATGAAATATATACATTTGAAATTACTTTTTTTTCTTCCAGATGCGATGTTACATACCTATAGTCCCAGTACCTGGGAGGATGAAGCAAGAGGATCATAAATCCAAGGCCAGCTTAAGTAATTTAGCAAGATCTTGTTTCAAAACAAAAAATAAAACAGGCTCAGGGAACAGATCAATGGTAGAAAACCTCTGGGTAAATCCTCATTTAAATCCACAAAAAAAAGTATATTTTTCTTGTTTTTTTTTTAATTTAAAAAATGAAAGAGAAGCCTTACAATAGTAAGAAAAGGGAAAATACTATTTTTCTTGTTGTTTTTGTGTGTTTGTTTTGTTTTGTTTTTAGAAATTTGTTTGGCCTCATAGCCTGACAACTATATCACAAAAATAATTAAATAATATATCACAGAACCATTGATGTTTATTAGAAAACCTGTAACAAGATAACTAATGGGATTAGACCATAGCCTCTGGAGAGGAAAACTAACATGGAATTATTACAGGAAAAAGTAAAGTCTTTCTTTACCATTAAATTAAATATACATAGAATAAAATTCTAGGGAAAATTATACTGTGATTAAAAGTTAGATATACGAACTCAATTCTGAATCCACAGTCTGTATATATAACTTTGGACCATTTACTTAACAGCTGAGACCTACAGTTCCTTTTTGAAAAATGAAAAGAATTTATCACAGAACTTACTTGCAGCATTCTCTTGAGATCAAATAATGCAAGGCAGGCACAGAATGGCTATTTTTACATTGAAAAATGCTATGCAAATGTAAATTACTTTTGTTAGTCTTAATGAATATTCATCTTGACATTGTAAATAGGAACTAGAATTTTGGACTTAAAATGAAAGAGCTGTTAATGAAGGGATTTTAATTGTGTATCTACCACACTTATGGCTTATTTTTTTGTAATCCTAATGGCTATCACAGTACAGCATCAATCATGCCCAGTAAATGTTTAAATAAAAGTGAACAACATAAAAAGTTAAAAAATACAGTTCTTTTCTGTCTTTTCCTACTGTCAGTGGCCTCATTCAGCATGACCTACTTTGACGGTCTTCAAACCAAGAAGCTTCTCTTTGTATTCTAACCAATTTGTCTCCACAGTACTGCATGAGTTATCTTTCTAAAGCTCTTCCATTGATTGCAATAATCAATGTCTCATTGCTTTAGAAAAGTTCTAGTTTTCAACATAATATTAAAATATCCAACTTACCATTCCCTATTTCTACCATTTCACCCCACTAGAGTTATACCTCACCTAAAATAGGTTATGGTTGCTCCCTTTTTTTTTTTAATTAAATGAAAAAACATTTTTGATGTTACTTTTTCTTGCTTTAATTATGAATGATTAAGCAAATGTATTTATTTACATAAGCACTTTATTTGAAGCACCACATGGGAAACTGTACATGAAAGGAAGCCCCATGGCATGTTTGTGCATGTTTTCAAATTACTAACACTGGTTCAGCAAAGAACAGTTAGACCAGAAGTACTACGAGATCATGGGCTAATATAGTTAAATTATTGGATTAGATTATTGGGCTTTTCGAGATTTAAAAATAAAGATTCCTGAGTATTGAGAAGAAGATTTATAGAGTACAGGACTCAAAGTTGCTCTTTATTGATGACAGAGATTTATCTGTATATCATCTATGTACAAGTGAAAATTCTGATTTGGAAAAAAAAAATTAGAAAACAGTTGATGAGCCAAAGTACTATGGTGATAAATATGCCACAGTCTTATCATGAGTCAGCACAATGTCTCTTGTGGGTCCTTGGCCTCTGTGGTGAAAAGAATTTCAACACCCACCAGTCAGGGACAAAGGCATGAGTTTTATTTAGGAAAGTGAGTGACTTGAGAGAGAAGGCAGGCAAGGGGAGATGACCTGGGCCAAGAGGGTCTCTGCAGTCTTTTCAGTTCTTTTATAGAACGCCCCCAAGAAGGAATGGACATAGTGGAGGTCTGGACCTCCTCTTCCTCAGGTTTCTTAGCAAGGATGGTGAATGGCTCAGATCTGACCTTTGTCCTCATGGATCCTTTGCTTACTAAGCATCTCAGGAAACTCAGGTGGGGAGAGGAGCCATTGAGATTAAGCATGTGGACTCACTGAGGCTTCTGCCCAAGTCTTGACACACCCTATAGGGTGGAGTTAGAGATTATGAACTTTCCAGATTTTAAAACTGTGTTTTTCCTTTCCTTCCCAATCTGTCTCCTTTCTGTCTAAATTTTATTCTTTCTATTCTTCCTTATCAGTCTTATTTATCCTTTATTTCACTTATTCACTAATTCAACATATTTATTGAGTACCTACTATGCTTAGACACTTTTTCTGCTCAGTAGAGTAAAAGCAGCAAACAAAACAAGTGCTCCCAAAGAGCTTGCCTTTTAGGGAGAGCAAACAGACCAAAAGAGAGAAAACAAAAAGATGTAATAGGTAGTTATCAATTCTATGAGGAAAAATGAAGCTGAAGAGAGTGATGGAGAGTGATGGGGTCAGGAGGTAGCTGTGTTAGGCTGGCCTGTCACAGGTGACTCCCTGGAAAGTGTATGTCTAAGCAAAACCTGTGTACTTGGCGCAGTAAGACATGCACATACCTGGAGAGAGTTGGTGTGTCTGATAAAAAATACAAAATCCCTCAAGCAGGGACTCCTTGAGAAGTATTGGAACAGTCATAGGACTTTGTGTCTATACAGAAACAACTGAGAAGTGAGGGTTAGGAGGTGAGCTTAGAGGAGTAGCACTGGACACAGGCACCAAGGGCCTTAAGACAACAGAGGGACTTTTGGATGCTATTCTTGGAAAGGCAGGTGATTAGTATTGGTTGTGAACAGAAAGGTAGCGTGATCTGACCTAGGTTTAAATCTTTCACTCTGGCTATTACTGAGAATGGACCTTAAGAGGGTCAAGAAAGAAAGACTGAGTGGCAAGGAGGACAGAGTAATATTCAGGTGAAAGAAGCTGAGACTGGCCTCAGGCAGCAGGGAGGAAAGCCAGTCAGTGTTTTCTGTTGTTTTGTTTTTGTTTTTATATTTCGTATAAACTAAACCTCCTTCCCTTGGCATGACTGCTGTAATTGTGTGATTCCTGCCTGCGTCACTGACCACCCTTGTCTTCTCTTCTGTTTCAGTCACTCCCCATACCAATGACTTCTTTTCAGTAATTCACTCACTGGAGGAACTTTCCACACTTTCCACAGGTCATTCCCTCAGCTATAAAGATTCATTACATACTTATTCACTAAAATTATAGTATTCTCATCTTTACATTCTGGTACTTCAGAGAAGTTTTCTTTAATCTGAATGAGTATGCCAAGGTTTTTTGTCTTTTTTTTTTTGCTTTGTTTTTGTTTTGTTTTGTTTTAGGCTTTCATCAAATATTGTAATTACACTTCAGAGCAGTGGTCATGGTTGAAACTTTGCATCTAGTTATGTGAGTCTTTGATTATTATCTATCCTGCCACATTGTGAATACAATGAGGAAGAATGATGTAGGTTGGTTTATTCACCATTAGCCAATTCAATGCCCAATATAGTTCCTATATTAGTTGAGAATGAAAGTGTGAACGTCAAGTAGGTAGTTGACTTATTCTCATGCAAAATGAACTATATTTGGCATAAGGATACATGGAAAAGTATCAGTTTTTCATATTAAAGATGAAAAACTTTAGTCTTCTAGTGTAAAAAAAAAAATAAGAATGTTGAGATAAATGGGAAAAAAGCTGTAAATTTTCCTCAGGGTTTGTAACAAACCCTGAGGAAAGACAAATAGTATCACTACTAATAATATCATTACTATTTACAAAGACAAATAGTATCATAGATGACAAGCTAATTTTATCTTTGATTATGGTAGATGTGTGTAATTCCTAGACATTAAACATTTAAACATGTTTTGTTGTTGTTATTGATATTGTTTTATTTTTAGATTAAGGAGAATGAGGCATTTAAAAATGACAAGCATGCACAATAGAATTAGAGTGAGACATGAGCTTTATATAACTATTAGCAATTAAAATGGACAAACTATATAAAATAAGTAAAGGCAAGACAGTGTAAGAGAAGATGAGTCTCATAGAGGTTCCCCTGGCCGTATGTGTTGGAGAGGGGCTGCTACCTTCGTGTGGTGACTTGAGGGATGTAGCTCAGGGTTCAGGATTTAGTGCCTCAAAAACAGTTGTCAGTGGTTAAAGCCTGGAAAATATTCACCAGTCAAACACTTTTCTCAGTTTCTGTTCCGACTTAGAGACTAGATCATTTCCCTTGTGGTTTATTTAGCATACAGCCAGGTGATCAGTTCTGGGTCTGCCCATCTACCATTTGAAGAGCAGAGGAAGAATGCCTGTTCAGTTTTCACTGAGCACATAAGAGTAAACCCCCAAATGGTCAATTGAAGAAAAGACAAGGAGAGGGAAATATGCACTGTAGATGTTAATCAGATCAACACTCTTGATTACAACACTGCATGTTGTGATTGTGTGTCTGGGAAGAATCATCATAACACAGGAACTAACCAGTATCCACTCTGAACAAAATTTGGACAAGACCCAATGGAATGAAGATAATAAGAAGAAAGAGAGCTTGAGAATTCACCTATGTTGATTATTTTTCCTTCTTATATAGTAAATAAAATGTTAAGTGATGTATTTAGTTATACCTTAATATTATTGTTTCCCCCCAAATTTGTATGTTGAAGTCCTAACATCCATTGTGATCATATTCAGATGTACAGGTTTTAAGGAGGAAATTGGTAATTAAGGTTAAATAAAGTGAAAAGAGGTGCTAATCCAATAAGATTAGCATCCTTGTATAGAGAGAAACAGAGCCCAGATTCCACTACCCCCACATCATGTTACTTTCTCATTCTTTTCCTCTTTCTCTCTCTCTCCCTATTGCTATCTCATTTGCATGAACAAAATATGAAAGCAAATTTGCAAGATGGGGAGGGAGTCCTCAACAAACTTTGCTGATACCTGATCTTGGGCTTCCAGCCTGTAAGATAACTGTCTAATTTTATTGTTGTTGTATATTTGTTTGTGGTACTAGGACGGAACATAGAAACATTCTACCTTTGAACAACACCCTCAACCTTATTTTATTCTTTATTTTGAAACAGGGTCTCACTAAGTTACTGAGAGACTCACTAAGTTGCTTGCCCTGGCTTTGAATCTGCAATCCTCCTGTCTCAGCCTCCCAAGTACTGGAATTACAGCACTGTGCCACCACACCCAGTTTTAAATGTCTGGGTTTTTTGATGTGTTTTATTGGTGCATTAATTATAATCTCACATCACAATGTGAGTCATGTTGACAATGATATATATACACACTAAATATCTGCTTTTTAAACAATCCAGTCTGTGGTATTTTTATTATAGTAACCCAACCTGATTAGTATAGGTGGAAAAAACTCTAGGAAGTTTTATTGGGAACTGCTATAGTATTAGATTTAGCCTATATTCTCTCATTTCTAATTTGACTAAAACATTATCAGTCAAAATGTCTGAGAAAAGATGCATAAAACTTGTGCCATGTATCATACATGTGAGGTCAATTGTGCATAGAATATAAGGACATAAGAGTTATATGATTAAACTGTTATAGTTTTACTGAGAAGCAATTAAGATTGGCTTGGGCCTGGGTAATCTGTGTACATCTAAATGGTAGCAAACCATCTATTTAAAGAAAAGCATAGAAAATAAAACAAAGGAATATTTATTGAGTTCACTTAATAACATTTCTGTGAAGGCAGTTCATAACCTATCTTGGATTCTGTAGTTTCTAGCACCAGGTGTCACATAAGCCTACTTGCTTATGTCACTTAAATTGGAATCATTTCCTTATTTGCCTTCAATACCTGGGCTTCCTGAGTAGTCACTGTTAGAAATCCTGCAGCATAACCCCAGAAACGATGCAGGTGACATCATCTATATCCAGAAAGAAAAAATCTTCCCTGAATAATACATACTTTTTTGACCTGCCCTCCATTTCCTTTTTCTCCCCTCTCTTTTTTTAAAGCCATGGGATTATTTCAGTCCTACCCGGTTTCCTGGGAAATGAAAATTCAGTGAAGTCTTCCATCTGGGAAGATAACATTTGAACCATTAGACTACAAACCATATTTAGTTTCCAAGCAAGGAGTATTTATTGATGTCATTGATACTTTCCCATTGATAATGATAGTATTAGCCATATGTAACTTATTATTCAGTACAATAAAACAGAATAAAGGGAGGAAATGACTTTAGCTAATGGGAAAAGAAGGTTTCCTGGGTTTCTTTACCTCTGGAAAGAAAGCACATGACACTCATATGATTAAATCTAGCTGGGCAGCTGTTTGCCTTGATTGTATTCTTTGTAATATTTGAGAACATCACTTACCCTGGATCCAGGACTTAGCCACAGGGCATTTTAGAATCCTAAAGGACATGAAGGAAGGAATTGTTGCAGCACACAGTATGGGTAATAATCCAATTGCAGATTAACCAGTCTAATATAGTTTAAAATAAAAATAAAACATGTAGAGGTAGTTGCAAGCTGAATATGGATTAGATTAGCTTTAGTGTACAAAGGGTGCATTTTGACTGGGTAGTGTGAGGTGTAGGGCAGGGGCTTCTCTTGAATGTAGTAGAATCCATCTTCCTGCTTTGAAGCAGGGAAGTAAGTTGTGAACTCTAGAGAGTAAAGATCTCTAATGTTCTGGACAGTACATCCGAGTCTAGAAAATCGGCCAGTTTTTCCACTAGCACAAATCTCAAAGGATATTTAGAAGACATAAACAGAAACTCAGAAAGAAGGAACAGACAAATATAGCTCAGCTTAGAAGAGAGCAGGATCATTGCAGACATGGACTCTTGATTCTGAATTTAAGTCTGCGAGGCACATTCTGCATGCCTTCTATTGTTAAATTTCAGTGTTTCTTTTTCATTTTATTTTTTTGTGGTGCTAGGAATTTAACTCAGGGGCATTCTAACTATGAGCTACATCCCCACACCTATTTTATCTTTTATTTTGAAACAGAATCTAAGTGACTGTGAACTGGCCTCAAACCTGCATTCCTCTTGTCTCAGCCTCCCAAGTACTGGGATTATAGGCATGAGCCACCATGCCCAGACAGACTTCAGTATTTCCCAACTGTTAAGAAACAGACAGATTCCCTTGGGAATTTCTTAATGTAACAATTTGTGATTCCAGGCTTAGCCCTCAAGTCCTGCATTTTGAATGAGATCTCAGGTGATAACAAATCCACAGAGCACATCTAAAGAAGCAACATACTAGAAGTTATTACTTTTTTATACTTTTACTGGTGCATTATAGTTTCACGTCATAATGTAAATTATAGTAATAGTGACATACATGCACACAGCATCTGGTGGAATTTTCCCTGGCTCCCTACCACTTCCCCCTCCCCCATATAGGATACTGATATTCACAGTGCTTATTTCAAATATGTATATAATGTCAATGGAAGTTATTTCTTCATTGCTTCTCGCTGCCCCTTCCCACACCCCTGCCTTCCCCTAGACTAGCTCTACTGGAGTTTATCCTCCATTATGTGAAGTCCCTCTGGTATCCTGATTATTCCCTAGAATCCATACATGAGATAAAACATATGATCCTTCACTTTCGGTGACTGGCTAATCTCACTTAACATAATGTTCTGGAAATCCATCTCTCTTCCTGCAAATGACATAATTGTGTTCTTTATTGATGAGTAGAATTTCATTGTGTGTATGTCCCATAATTTTGTGACCCATTCATCTGTTGATGGACACCTAGGTTGGTTCCATAATTTGGCTACTGTGAATCGTGCTGCTGCAAACATGGACATGCATATATTATTATAATATTCTGATTTCAGTCCCTTTGGAATTATATGCAGGAGCGCTATATCTGGATCGTTTGATGGGTCCACTTCCAATTTTCTGAGAAATCTCTACACTGATCTCCATGGTGGTTACACTAATTTGCAATCCCAGCAACAGTGTAAAGTAGTTCATATTTTCTCACATATTTGCCAGCATTTATTTTTGTTTGACTTCTTGATGATTGCCATTCTGATTGGGGTTAGATGGAATTTCAGTATCATTTTGATTTGCATCTCCCTGATTGCTAATGACATTGAATATTTTTTCATGTATTTTATGAACATTTGTAATTCTTCTTTTGTGAAGTGTGTGTTTATTTCTATTGTTCATTTCTTGATTTGGTTATTTTTTGTTAAGTTTTTTTATACTTTATATATTCTCTTTATTAGTCCTCTATCATAGAAATAGGTGGCAAAGATGTTTTCCCATCCTGTAGGCTCACTTTTTAGACTCTTGATAGTTAGCTTTGATAACAGAAACTTTTTTAGTTAAATGTCATCCAATTTATTAATTCTTGTTTGAATTTCCTGAGCTTTGGGAAGGGGGAGGTCTCACTGAGGAAGTTTCTACCTGTGCATACATGTTGGAGTGTTGGACCTATGCCCTCCTCTTGTAGTTTAAAAGTCTCTGGTCTAATTTCCAGGTCTTTGATCCATCTTGAATTGACTTTTGTGCACAATGAGAAGTAGGGATTTAATTTTTCTACAAATGAATAACCAGTTTTCCCAACATCATTTGTTGAAAAGGCTGTCCTTTTTCTCCAATGTATGTGTTTGGCATCTTTGTCAAAAATCAATTGGCTACAAGTGCATGGACTTGTTTCTACATCTTCTATTTTGTTCTATTGGTCTGTCTGTTTGTGTGCTAACATCATTCTGTTTTTATTACTATAGTTCTATAGTATGACTTAAACTCTGGAACTGTGATGACTCCTGCATGGTTCTCATTGCTGAGAATTGTTTTTGCTGTTCTGGGTCTTTTCTTTCTCCACATAAAATTTAGGACAAGCTTTTACAGGTTCTTGAATGACATTGGTATCCTGATAGACATTGCATTGATTCTGTAGATCACTTTTGGTAGAATGGTCATTTTGATCATATTTAGCCTATCTAAGAGCATGGAAGATCTTTCCATCTGTCAAGATCATCCTCAGTTTCTTTCATTAGTATTTTATAGTTTTCATTGTAGAGATCTTTCACTTCCTTGATTAGATTTATTCCTAGATATTTAATTGTTTTTGAGGTTATTGTAGATGGAACTGTTTTCTTGATTTTTTTCTTAGTGGATTTGAGGTTGGATGATAAAAAAAAAAGCTATTGACTTTTTTAGATTGATTTTTATTCTGCTACTTTGCTAAGCTTGTTAATCAGCTCTAGAAATCTTTTGGTTCAGTTTATTGGATCTTCTAAATATAGAATCTTTTTATTTGCAAATAGTGATAACTTTAGTTTTTCCTTTCCTATTTGAATTCCTTTGAGAATCTTTTTTTTTTTTTTTCATCCCTCTGGCAAGTCTCAAGTATTATATTGAAAAGGAGTTGTGAAAGTGAGTATCTTTGTCTTGTTCCTTATTTTAAAGGGAATTCCTATAGTTTTTTTTTTTCCCCCATTCAATATGATATTGGCTTCGAGTTTATTATATATTGCCTTATGATGTTGAGGTAAGTTCTTTTGATTCTGGTTTTCGATAGTGTTTTTAACATGATTAAGTATTGGATTTTGTCAGATGCATTTTTAGCATTTATTGAGATGATCGTGTAATTTTTGTACTTAGTTTCTAATTACATGGTATATATATATATCAATTTGTTTATGTTGAACCAGCATTGCATCCCCAGAACTTTATCATGGTGTACAATTTTCTTGATATGGTTTTGAATAACTAGCATTTTGTTTAGAATTTTTGCATCTATGTTCATCAAGGATATTGGTCTATAATTTTCTTTTCTTGAAGGATCTGTATTCATTGTTGGAATTAAGATGATACTGGTCTCATAGGAGTTTGGAAGAACTGCATCTCTTTCAATTTCAGGGAGTAACAAATGAAGCATTTGGTTTAGTTCTTCTATAAATGATTTGTAGAATTCAACTTTAAGGACCTGGAATTTTCTTAGGTAGAAAGCTTTTTATTTCTGTTTCTATTTATTTGCTTGATATTGGTCTGTTTAAGTTTTCTATTTCCTTCTGATTTAGTTTAGGTAGGTTGTATGTGTCTAGAAGTCTAACAATTTCTTCTCTGTTTTTCAATTCTTGGAATCTAAATTTTAAAATAGTTCCTGATGATCCTGTCTGGATTTTCCCACTGTCTGTGGTGATATCTCACTTTTAATTTCTGATTTTAATAATTTTGGCTACGATTTTATTACTCTTGTTAAACTTTTCAAAGAACCATTTTTTGTTTTGTTTTTCTGATCTTTTATTGTTGTTGTTCTCTTAGTTCATTGATTTCTGCTATGATTTTAATTGATTTTAATTATGTCTTGCCTTCTACTGTCTTTGGGATTAGTCTGTTCTTGTTTTTCGATGTCTTTGAGGTGTGTCGTTAGTTTATTTCTTTGGTGACTTTCTGTTTTGCTTATGTGAGCACTCACTGCTATAAATTTTCCTTTTAAAGATTTCTTCAATTTATTCCGTAGATTTTGATATTAATTTTGGTGTTAATTTTCATTTAATTCTAGGAATTGTTTGATTTCTCTTATTCTTCTATCATCCGGCCTTCATTCAAAAATGCATCATTAAATCTCCATGTTTTTTATGTAATTTATTTTGCCCTTCCTGTTGCTGATTTATATTTTCATTCAATTCTGACCTGGAAAGAGTCAAGGAATTGGATTACATTTTTTAAAATTGCTAGTACTTACATTTTGGCTAAGAATTCATTCTATTTTGGAAAAAGTTCCATAAGCAGCTGAGAATAATGGATATTTAGCTGTTGTTGGTTGAAATAGTCTGTTTATGTCTATTAGGTCCATTTGGTTTATACTGTTCTTTAGCCTGAAGAGTCTCTACTCATCTTTTGCCTAGAAGAGTCATCTAGTGGAGTGAGTTATGTGTTGAAGTCTTCAAATATTATTGTATTTGGTGTATTTGAGATCTAATATCCCAAAGATTTTTATTTTTTTATAAAAGTGGGTACTCCCACATTTGGTCATAAATATTTGCTATCATTGCATCTTCTTGTGGGATTGTTCCTTTATTAGTAAGAAGTGGCCTTCTTTGTCTCTTCTGATATGTTTTAGCTTTAAGTCAGCTTTGTCCCTGATCTCATCTTTTTGGAGTTCTGAATGTCTCACCTACATGTATGTCCAACTCTTTTTCTATGTTTGAGTAATTGTTTGATATTATTTTTCTGAAGAGATTTCTAATGCCCTTGGCTTATGCTTCTAGATTTTCTCCAATGGCTATTATCTATAAGTTAGGTTATTTCTTATTATCTCATAATACTTGGATGTGCTGGTGGTTTTGTTGTATTGTCTTTTGTTGATGTGAGCTGTCTTCCAAGTGTGATACTCTAATTTTCACATAGTCTAATAAGCCAGAAGTGGTTTCTATTGAGGTATTTAATTCATTTATTGACTCCTTCATATCACTCAGAGCCACTTTTTAGTTTTTACTTAGGAACTCAATTTCTCTATTAATATGTCCTTCTATTTTCTTTACATTCTCTGATTTTATTTCTGAGGCCTTTGATTATATTGAAAATCAAAATTCTTCTTAATTCTGCTTCTGTCATTTTCTGTAGCTCAGTATTATTGATCTCCCTTGTTGTTGAATTGTAGTCATTTATTGTTTTCTCATTGGTCAGCATTCTCATGTTTTCAGTATTCTCAGGTTTCTATTTCTGTTGTCTTGGAATCTTTTTCCTGTTTGTGTGAGGGTCCTATATTTATTTTTTACTCCTCATAATAAGGCCTATGCTGGGTGTACATATTTGCTCAATGAATGTATCTCATATCATCACTTTTGAATCCTCCCCCCATCAGAACCTCTTTGATAAGATATAGTTCTTAGTGCAGACAAAGAGGAGTCTCTGATTGGCTGCAGGCCACTGAACTCTCCAGGTCCAAACTCTGCAGTTTCATAAACTATGATGATGTTCTGCTCAGATCCTGTGGCCTGTTATTTGGGATTTAATTCCCCACAGACACCATTGCTGCTCTGCTGGTTGCTCACCCATGAAACCCTGAAGAGTGCTGACCTGTGGTCATTGGGCCTAAGTTCAGAATGGCCAGACATTGCTATATTCTAAACTTACAGCCTGGCTGGCTGGGCTTTGATGGCCCAGGAACAGCACCCCTGACCTGCTGGTGGGGATCATGTGGAGCCCTGTCAGACACTGGCTTTTGTGACCACCAGGCTTAAACTCTGCTGTCAGAGTGATGCATTCCCATCCTGTAGCTGCAATCACATGAATCCCTGGTGACTCTTGTCTTCCCTGCTTTCAGGGCCCAAGTTCTGGCAGCAGGGAGAGATTGTACTATTCAAAGGCTGGGGCTTGAGTAGCTAAGTTATTTAGCCCCAGGGACACAACTGCTCCTCTGAGTAGATCAGATCAGACCTATTTGGCCTCAGGCCTTAGTGCTTGTGATGAAACTGGATGTTGTCATATTTATTTACTTTATGATTTTATTTTTAAATAAACAATAATTTACTAATATATAATTTATTTTTTTCAAATTCCAAACTACATTTTATTCATAAAATTCAGCATATTGCTTACTACCACCCTTATCTATCTAAATAGTCCTCATTTACAGCTCTCAATTTCCAAAATAATGATTTCTTGAAAATATATTCAAATAAGGTATTACAGATTAATTTTTACAGTACTGAGGATTGAGCCCAGGGGCATTCTACCTCCAAGCTACACCCTTAGACTTATTTTTTTTTATTCTTTATTGTAAAACAGGGTCTCACTAAGTTGCAGAGGGCCTCACCAAGTAGCTGAGGCTGGCTGCTAACTTGTGATCCTCCTGTCTCAGCCTCCCAAGTATTGGGATTACAAGTGTTCACTACTACACCCGGCTACCAAATATTTTACTAAGTTGTTATTCCATGGGCATTGATAGTCAATACTATGGAAAAAAGATTTATATAAAACAATATAAAAAGTATTACAGACAATATCGTATTATCTTCATTTGATTTCTTTATGTAGTAACCTTTATTTGTGAAATGATTTCATTTACAAAACTATTATTCTTTGCTATCACTTTGAATACAAACTCCTAAATAATTTGTTCACCTTAATCTCTTTCCAGACAGCACCTCTTAGCTGCTGGTTCAGTTTCATCATGTCCCTCTGAGGCTCCAATATTCTGAAACTCCTCAGGTTCCAGGGCTTTTTGTTCTGCACAATCTATTACATGCCTAGGGAAATTAGCAAGCTCTTCAACATTAAAACATATAAATGTTGCTATCTGTCTTAACTGTTTTCCAAATTGATATTTTGGAAGTTATAGTGGTTTTAGCTATTGCATGACACATAAGTTATTTCCATAAATGGTAATTGTTCTTATAAACAATCTACCTTCTTTGTCTGCTGGGTATAATTTTCTGTCTCACTCTTAACTGGTCATCTTACTTGGTCATTTTATCCCATAAAATGTCATAGATTGCACTTATTATGGATAAATTTACTACAGTCATTTCCTGGAAGTAATTCCTGTTACTTTTTCATATCTTATACCCTATATCCTTATAGCTTTCTTTATTTTTCTATTTTTATGTTATAGATTAAAATTTGGTATTAGTTTAAAAGTAATTGGCTCTATATTTGTTCTGTGGTTGCCTTTATTTTAAGATTCATTTTTATCATCACTCACTATTAAATATCATTACTATTATTTAATTATTTATTTAATCTTTTTTTGTGGTTCTGAGGATCATCCCAGTAAGCACTCTACCACTGAGCTACATCCACAGACCAATCACTATTAATTTTTTAAATTGCTACTATCTATATAAATTTTTTAAAAGCACTTAATCATAGCTTTCCTTTTTTTCTTGCCATCATATATCATGTAAAATTTCTAGAATTTTTGTTCTGAATAAAACTTTTCATTTTTCCTCTTTCTTTTCATAGTTTCCTTATTTTCTCTTAGCCATAATCTTCAATGAAGAAAAGCCTTTTCCAACATAACATACTCACTATACCAATAACTTTAATATATTAATTTAATGGCATGCTAATTTTTATTTTATTCAAAAATATAATGCTGGAGATTGAACCCAGCTCCTCACACATATAAGCAAGCATTCTACCACTAAGTCACATCTAAGCTTTTATTTTTCTTTCTCTAAATAAGCTAATAATTAAGTAATTTTAAGTGTCTTTTTTAAGTTTTCTATGGGATTTGAACTTCCTTAAGTATTTTTTGACATTCTTTGAAATAATAATGCTTTCTCCCTTTATTCATTGAATGTAGTGACAGAATAGTAGAAACTTAATGATTTATGAAAACAAATATGTTTTCCCACTTATTTGGGGCTGGAAATTCAAGATCAATGTGCTAACAGGCTTGGTTTCTAGTAAGGTTTCTCTTTCTCGCTTTCAGAGCAATGTCTTATTTTATATATACATTTATTACTGCAATGTAATCATACATCATAATGAGATTTAAAGTGACACATGTAAACATACATACATTGCTTGGTCTATTTCTTTTTCTTTTTCTTCCTTTTATTTAATTTTTTGTTACTGAGGATTGAATACGGGATATTCTACTTACTAGCTATACTCCCTGTCCTTTAAATTTATTTTTTTTAAATTTTTGATACTGTGGATTGGGACATTCTACCACCGAGCTATACCCTGGAGGTATAAATAATATAAATACTATTTATTTATTAAGTTACTTTTATTTTGAAACGGGGTCTCACTACATTTCTGAGGCTGGCCTAGAATCTGAGATTCTCCTGTTTTACCTTCCCAAGTACTTGAATTATAGGCATGTACTACCATTCCCAGCTCCAGCCCTTTTTATTTTGTTTCTTTGGGGTTTTTTTTTGCGGTACTGGGGATTGAACTCAGGGGCATTCTACCTCTGAGCTACACCCTCAGCCCTATTTTTTATTCTTTATTTTGAAACAGGGTCTCACTAAGTTGCGGAGTGCCTCACTAGGTAGCTGAGGCTGGCTGCGAACCCTGATCCTCCTGTCTCAGCCTCCCAAATGCTGGGATTACAAGCGTGGGCCACCACGCCCAGCTTCCAGCCCTTTTTATTTTGAAACAGGGTTGTGTTAAGTTGCTGAGGGTCTTGCTGAGTTGCTGAGTCTGATTCTGAACCTGTTATACTCCTGTAAGCCTCCCAAGTACTGGGATTACAGGTGAGAAGAACTACACGTGGAACAAAGCTGTGCCTTCTTAGTGTGTCCTCATATGATTGTCCTTCTGTGTGTATATGAAGAGGGAACTCTTTGGTGGCTTTCGTGCTCTGGTAAGGGACACTTCTAAGATTAGGTTATCCTAATAACCTGCTTAAATTGCCTGTTTCCAAATAGTTATATTGAGGGTCTAGGATTTTAACATCTAAACGTTGAGAGAGATGCAATTCAGCTCATAACTCAATTATAAAGCCATTCTGGAATTTTGTGATATAATAAATATAATTAATACTTATTACTTTTTAATTTCATATCTTAATATTTTAAGAGATTGACTTTTTTATTAATGAATTTGCAAGTAACAATTTTTCCTTTTTATTCTTTCCTTTTATTATGTTGTCAAAGTTGTGCTAGTAATATAAAAGAAAATACAAAGTACTCCATTACCCACAATTTCCTTGAATAGTTTGTATAAAATAGAAGCTAAATTTTGAAGGGGGAAAAAACTGATTTGGGCTTTGTGCTAATTTTGTTGTAAATGTTTGACTATGGATAAAGACTATTAAAACTTTCTATTAAGGTTCTTAGTAATTTTTCAAATTTCACATATGATAGATAACACAGATATATATATATATATATATTTTTTTTCCTGGATAGATGTATTCTTTATTTTGCTGCTGTTTTATTACAAAGATATAATAAGAGAAGGCTTCTGCCTATATAATAAGAGAAGGCTTCTGTGTTTATTTAGTCCACATATTATAGTATCTTAAGACCTTCAGCTAGAATTTTACCTAGGGAAAGCCATTGCAGTCTTTTAGGCCTCATTTTTCTTAATTTTACAATGAAAGTTTTTGAATCAGATGTAGTTTTAGATCTTTTCTGTAAAACTTATAAACTTATAATTACCTAGCATATAAATTACTGCTGCAGTAAGAAATACATGCTACAATAAGAGTAAAATCACAAACTATATTCAGTAATTAAGAGAATAATGTCTCTTGCCCCAGAATATTATATGAGGTTTCTTCTTTTTTTTTTTTTTTTTTTTCGGTACTGGGGATTGAACTAATGGGCATTCTACCTCCGAGATACACCCCCCACACTATTTTTTACTCTTTATTTTTGAAACAGGGTCTCACTAAGTTGCAGAGGGCCTCACTAAGTAGCTGAGGCTGGCTGTGAACCCATATCCTCCAGTCTCAGCCTCCCAAGTACTTGGATTACAAGCATGTGCCACCGTGCCTGGCTACATGAGGTTTTTCATAGACATATTTACTTACCTTTATCAGGTCATTTTAATGGAAAGAGTTCTATAAAGAAAGGCATTGAGGCAGAGAAAAACATACGTAAGTAATGTAACTTGATTAATGTATTGGGTGGTATTGGCTGAATGCTGGTGTACGTTCAACTTCATATATTAAAATCTTCACCCTCCCCCCAAAAACATCCTTATCCCCAAGGTGATGCTATTAGGAAGTAAGGCTTTTGTGAAGTAATTAGGTCAGAAGAACAGAGACTCATGAATAGAATTGGCACATTATAAAAGAGATCCCAGTCAATTCCCTGTCTTTCCAATATGTAAGGACAAGATAAGAAGATGGTCATATGAACTAAAAATAGGAATCTTAACAGACACCAAAGCAATGGGCAACTTGATCTTGGTCCTTCCGGCCTCCAAAGCACAGAGAAATAAATTTCTGCTATTTATGAATCATCCAGTCTATGGTATGCTTTTATAGTAGCCTAAACAAAAACACGAGAAGTAAAGAAAAATCTGCTACATGAACCTTCCATTTTTCACTCTTCATCTTGCCAACTGGTGGTTTGTACATTCTTACTTTCCATGAAACAAGATGAAATGAATAAAAACCTAGCAAGGTTCTTACATTCTTAAACAGATTTCTTGAATACAATTTACTAGGAGTATAGTCAGGGAGATTTTGTAAACCATATTTATTGCCATATTAAATATTTTTTCACACTTTTGTGAGTTCTATGATTTCATTAAGACATAATCCTGGACTCTCTCAAATAAGATAAGAGAGTTTTAGCTGGATGTCTAGAACGAATCTCAGCAGTACAAAGAGCAGAATACCCATCATCCCTACCTTTCTGGGAGAGTTGCTGTGCGTTATGAGCTAAGATTGTGCATTTATTTGAGCCCAATCATCAAAAAAACAATATGTTGACGTATTTACATCCTCAAAATTTCACAGTTTTGGTTGACAGATGGAAACACCATGCACGTACATGACCTGAACTGTACTGTAGCTAAGAATGAGGTAGCAGCTCTCAATGAGAAAACCATTAAGTAAATGATGTAAAGATACCTATTTTTTTTTCAATGGAGAAATAAAAAAAATACAGCCAGTAGGTTAGGTCTAACATTTGTGTAGGTTAAAGGTTAGTGCTAAGTATTCAAGACTTCAACAGGCAGTGCAAAGTCATCAAAGATTTGTTGTACAAATGAACAACATGAGTTCTGCTTTAGAAAAAAATAAATTTAATGAAAACATAGTATGTATTGGGAATAAATGTCAGTTTTATGCTATCCGTATTGAGAATTATCAACTGAGAATTAAATAACCTAAATCTATCATTGAGAATTATTAGTTCAGTGCCAGGCATAGTGGTGCATGCCTGTCCCAGTACTTGGGAGGTTGAGAGTGAAAAATTGTAGGTTCAGGGACAGCCTAATCAATGTAGTGAGACTTTCAGCAACCTAAGGAAACCCTGTTTCAAAACAAAAAAATTTTAAAAAGTGATGGGGTGTATCTCAGAGGTAGAGTGCCTCTGGGTTCAATCTCCAATTCCCAGTAAAACACACACACACACACACACACACGCACACACACACACACACACACACACACACACATTCAGCCTGGGCATGGCATTGCATACCTGTAATCCTAGTACTTGAGAGGCTGAGACAGGAGGATTGTAAATTTGAAGTTGGCCTCAGCAATTTAGCACTTAGCAAGACCCTTAGCAAATTAACAAGACCCTATTTCAAATAAACACACATAATAAAATAAAATAAAATAAAAAATAAAAGGACTTAGATTATAGATCAGAGATAGGATGCCCCTGAGTTCAATCCCCAGTATAAAAAAAATATTAATTCATTTAATAAAACCCTTCCTATTACTGTAGCCTGTAAGACCCAGATGCTTTAGTTGCTGGTGGGTCTAATGCTTCTGTGTGTGTAGGTATAACCTAGATTCAATTTTAGATATAAACCTTTTGCTATTTTTTGTCTCTGTTTGAAGTATAGGATTTTAATTCCTCAGCTGTTTTATTTTGAAACTTGGTTAGTATTTTTATCATATATAATTGAAGTGCAAATGTCACAGTATTTCTTTAAAAACAAATGCCAATTAAAATGAGAGATGTTGGTAAAAGAACCAGGCTCACTTCATTTATTATAACATGTTCTGACCTTTTCATTATTTTGGTTATAATTATTCTATTTTCACAACCAACAGAAACTCAGTTGGATTATGTGATACAGTGCTCTAATTTGGCTTAGAGTTCACTTTTCTTTTTTCTCCTAAGGAACACTGGTGAATTTCTGAGCTATATTTCTAAGGCTTCTTCATTAGTAGCTAAATTATAGTTTTGCTCATTTAAATTTCAGAAAAAATCAACAAACTTAATAGTTTGTATCCTAGTTTGGCAATTTACTTCCATTAATACCAGTTTTATTATTTCTGAAGTTGCACTGGGCAGAACTTTTATTTCTTCTAGCACGTGCCTGAGTACTCTTTGAAGATAAAGACAGACTCTTTTTCATCTTTCCATCTTCAACATCTAGTACATTGACTAATACAGATAAAAGTGAATTTTTTAAAAATTAAAAATATGTGCTTATATCTGCAAGTCTTCATTTAGCCATATTATAATTTTATTAATGGTGCCTAGAAAATAGTAAAGATTTCCCATGGGGTTGTTATTACCTCTATCCTTAATGAAATATTTTACTTACAAAGTTTAAATGAAATAGAACTATTTTAAATATTCTTTGAACCTCCACTTATTCTCAGATTTATGATGGATCATGATTTTATGATGATGCACATTAGTTTTGGGAAAACTATCAAGTATATTTCCTGTTTTAAAAGGCAAAGCAAATAAAACAAAACAACCAGCACATAAACACTTCTCTCGTTTCTGAGTACAAATAAAATATTGTTTTAATTTGGCTTGCTGATATAATAATCATTGTTTAACTGTAAGGAGTTTTGGAAATGGGGTCACACTAGATCTAGTATAATGAAGAAAATTAGTCAAGCAGAGAATTAGTATTAATTAGTGATTTCTGGACACACTATTAAAAAAAAAAAAGGCATAGAGACACTCACCTCTAAGCCAAATAGATAGTATTGCTGGAAGAATACAACATGTTTTAACGAAAAAAAAAAGGTCCTAGAAAGAAAAAAGGAGAAAAACTAAATCAAGATAGAAGGGGAAGGGATCAAGGAATGTTGGATTAATGGATACAACTGCTAGTGTGTGTGTATGTGTATTTGTATGTGTGCATGTGTTTGTTCTCCGGTTCTTATTTATGTGTGCATACATGTATACATCTATGAGCATATGTAAATGCGTATTCACATAAATATGAACCAGATAAAAATGACTAAAGTACATGCCAAATATGTAACACAACAGAAAGTATGAGCAATGAATAGACAAATGCATGCCTTTGGACAGTTGCAGGGCAGGGTAGGGATAGCTCACCTTGCCAAAAGAAAAAGCACAAGGATGGGGAAGTAGAATTTAAGAAGGAAAGAGAGATATGGCATGAATCAAGAACTTTAACAGTTAGGGAAAAAAAGAGGTTTTACTATTTCATTATTCTTTCAGTCTTACTAGTGAAAACCTCATAGTATATCAAAGAAATCAATGAAATTCCATAGATGTTCCGGTAGAGCATTTAATCCTTACATTGAATTTTGATTTTGTTATCTTCAATCAGCCTGCTCTGAAGACCTGGATGTGAAGTTTGAGTAACTGACATTGCCATATCTTGGGTCAATGCATGATTATTCTGATAGGAGTCATTTAATAATCAACAAAATATCATTTCTTCTTTAAGCCCAAGGATAAGAAGAAATTTGCCCTCATATTTGTAGTTCCATTACTTTATGCTGGGTTAGGCAATACTTTTGCTGGAGGTGGCGAATGGAAAAATGTTGCCAATTATTTTTAACATGATGTAATCATTATCTACAGATGTTACTATATATTTCAGACTTTTTTTTTTTTTGCGGTACTGGGGATTGAACTCAGAGGCATTCTACTTCTGAGCTACACCCCCAGCCCTATTTTTTATTCTTTATTTTGAAACCGAGTCTCACTAAGTTGCAGAGTGCCTCACTAGGTAGCTGAGGCTGGCCGCGAACCCGGATCCTCCGGTCTCAGCCTCCCGAATGCTGGGATTACAAGCGTGCGCCACCACGCCCGGGTTATTTCAGACTTTTCACCAATAATTTTTTTTGTGTGTGTGGCACTGCGGATTGAACCCAGAGTCATTCTACCTCTGGGCTACATTCTCAGCCCTATTTTTTATTCTTTATTATTGACACAGGGTCTCACTAAGTTGCCGAGAGCTGCACTGAGTAGCTGAAGCTGCCCATGAACCTGCGACCCCCCTATCTCAGCCTCCCAAGTACTGGGATTACAAGCATGAACCACCACAACCTGCTTGACCAAGAATTTCTAAGCAATTCTATGTATATAACAACACATATTTCTTATACCAGGCATTGGAAAACTTTTCCTATAAAGATATAGATAGTAAATACTGTCATATGTGTAGCAAAATTATATATATGGAAACTATTCAACTCTGTTTTTTTGTTGTTGTTGTTTTGTTTTGTTTCTTGTTTTTTGATTTTTGTGTTTCACCAGCTATATGAAGTACGTAAGATAGCTAGAGTGGATGCATTCCAATAAAATATTACAAAACAGTCAGTGGGCTGTATTTGGCCACAAGGCTAAAGTTTTCAACTCCTGTCTTCAATAGTTACAAAAGTAAGTTATTTCTTCACATAGTCTTAACTTTTTTCTTTTTTCTTGTATTGCTGGTTAATTTCCCCACCACATGATTTTCTCTAAGCCTGTGGCCATTTGTAGGTTGAAACTGATTCTTCTCATACAGGAGTATCAGGAGAAGGTTAAGGATGATTTCATACAGGAGTATCAGGAGAAGGTTAAGACTGTCTACTCTAGACCATATGTGTTTCCATAAATTCTTAATGAGAAATAGGAAAGATGGAGGAAATGAGTGTCAGGACATGCTGGCATGTTCCCACCTCTAATGAAACTACCAGGCTTAAGTGGAAAGCATTTCATTCACTACTCATAAAAGCTTGCATACATTTCTAGGAAAATTTCCACCTCTCCTTTATTTTGTAATGTGTTCTGTTTGTAACATAGAATCATCAAAAAATGCATATGTTTACAGAAATGATCATTTTAATAAAATAATAAATTAATCCTCCATCCAAAAATGAGATCCAGAGGGAAAAAAGCACTTTGTAAAGAATCTCCTGAAAGTCCCATATTATGATGTTCATTCACAGAAGCATATTTGATGAAGACACTTCAAGATACATATTTTGCTTAGCATTCATAAAGGTAATTTGCTAAGTGCTAAAGCATGTAAGCATTTGAACCAAATGGAATTGCTGTTTGTAAGTCAAAGGGTGATAGAATCTCAGTAATATGAAATTACAAAAGCACTGAAGAATATTGTCATTGACTCTTTCTCCAGGTAGTGTCTATCTTTGGATAAACTATCACAAGTATGATTACTATTATCAATTTAGAAATGTAGGGGTGCTATAGGATCATATAATGGCTTCAACATTGAGCTCAAGTACTTCATTCTTCTGTCTTGATCTCTGCTTCCTATCATTATAGTGTATTTAGAACTTTTTTCTCTGACTTTCCAAGCACATTATTTTTATGACACTGCCAATACATTTTTCCACTTATCTGCTTGTGAATTAGAAGTTCTGTTCTTAAATGTTTTAGCTTGTAAATGCATCTTAAAGTTAACATACATTTAGGATCTGCCTTTCTGCAGAATATGCATGCAGAAATTCTTGTTCCCCTCTTTCTAAATCTCTAATGACCACCAGAGCATTGAATGCTGTGTTAGTTCTCTCCATGTGGAGGTACTTCTTGGATCTTGCAGAACAGTTCTTATGAATTTTTTTCTAACATAGAAAATATTTATTTTCATAGAAAAATAAATGATCATAGAAAATAATTATTTCTAATAATTTTTGCCAACAAAGATTTTCATTATGTGAGACTTACTTTCACAGTAACATGGGAATTAGTTTGAGGGGAGTATTATGTATCTAATCCTCTTTTCCACAAAATTTTTGGAAGGTACTATCTATACCAAAATTAATCTAAGAGATGTTTTTATGGTTTGGATGTAAACCGTTGCCTGGAAGAGCTTGTGTATTGGCAGTGAAAAAAATTTCAGAGTTGAAATAATTGAATCATGAAGGTTCTAATTTAAAACCATTGATGAATTAATGGATTTTCTTGGGTGGTAAAGTAGGCAGGCGAGCTTGAATGTAGAAGGCAAGTCACTAGGGGTGTGATGTTGGAGACTACATATATGCCCAGGGCACCCTTATGCTTGCTCTGCTTCTCCTTTTCAAGACCTGAGTTCCACAGACATAATCAGGCCTACCATAGATTGAAACCTCTGAAAACTCCAGAATTGTTAGCAAAGAAATCTTTGATTTTCAGGTATTTTGAGTTTTGGTTTTCAGGTATTTTGAGTCATAGCAATGAGAATGCTTACTGAAATAGACATCCACAAACAACCTCAGTTTAGGCCAGATGATGACAATTTGAAATCTATGATTACTGTAGTGTGTACACCAATAACACATACTTCTTTCTTTATTTATTTTTTAGAAAGAACCACATGCAGAAAAGAGGTAATTTCTTACTAACTCTAATCATTTTTTCCTTTTCTCCCCCCAACTGAAGTCCTGTTTACGAATAAAGGCTTGTATTGTGAGATGACCCACACTTAGCAATAACATCTATTGGCCTTGTGTTGATTTGTATTAAAATAAAATATTCCAGGGAATGTAAGAACAGGAATCTATCATCACCTTGCTCATAGATAAAGAGAAGTGATATCTGCTCTGGGGTTAAATCAAGGGCAGCAATGTTGATTTGTTTTGAAGAAGTTCAGGCATTGAGGGAGCTGTTAAAATTCTATTCTATTTGAATCAAGCACCTGCATTTACTTGCTTCAGATAATGAGGAAAAATGGGGTCTCTTAAATATAGCCCTTTGCTATAAATAGACAATCCATCTTAAATTTAATTATTGTCACTGTCAAAGCATAGACTCGGAGAGGCAAAGTGGTGTCGCAGAAATGTTCCTTAACTGGGAGGTAGGCACCTGGTTCTAATAGCAGTTCAGGTACTCATTAAATGTATGACCCAGTTGATTAATATCCCATCTTCAGGCCTGTCTGTACTCTTGAGTATCCATTTTCTTACCTTATTGGCTTCCATTTCATTTTGCTTTTCCATTCTTACTGAGACTTCCTTTACCCAGGAACCTATCTATCTATCTATCTATCTATCTATCTATCTATCTATCTATCTACCTATCTTCATCTATTATCTATCTATCTATCATCTATCTCTCTATCTATAATCTATGTATCTCTCTCCTCTCTTTCTTTTATTTTTGATGTTCTAGGGATTGAAATTAGGACCTCACTTTTCCACTGAGCTGCATCTCCAACCCCTAGCTTTTCTTACCTAGGATATAATTAGAGACCCCTTTCTCACTGCCACTTTTCTAGTCTCAACTCTTTATGCACTCAACCTCTGCCAAATATACCTTCTATCTTGTTGTCAGCAGGTTCTTACTAAAATGTATCTATTATAATAGCATTCCCCCAATTAGTGTCTTTTGAAGTTTTCCTATATTTTCAATATGAAAAGCTAACTATTTAGCTTTGTATAATTGAACCTACAGGAACTAAGGGTGCTTGCTTTCTGCCCTTTCTTAGCAAGCTCCCAAAATTTAGTCAGTCTAAAATTACTGTATTTTTCTAAACATGCCCAATCTATTTTACTGTAGATTTTATCATATGGTACATTACTCTCTGTCCTCTTTCTACTTGACTCACTTTCTGACATTTCCCAAGAGGCTCAGATACCACTTTCTAAACACCTTTCTTGACTTTTTCAGTCCATATGTGGGCTTATCACTTTGCAGCTGCTGTACCATGCAAAGGTGTCTACCATTCATTAAACTTTGCAGCAGACATTGGTGGTGATTATTTCTACCTCTAGCTACCTCTAATTAAATGTTATTTTTTCAGAGGAAGACCTGTGCTTTTATCTTTATTTCTTCTGAAAGTTAGCTGATGAATAGCTGTTGTGTAAGAAGTGAATATAAGATGAATAGATATGAGGGCTGTACCCTAATATCCCATCCATTTATGAATGCATAATCATTCAAAATCACTCTGCATACTAAAAAGTGACTAGTATAGAGTTTTATATTCCCTTTGAATCCAAAACACAGACATGTGAATTAAGTCTTTGCAAAATAAAAAGAAATACTAAATTCTAAATCTGTCCCTGATATCAAGTGGCAGCTAGTTCCACACTCTTCACCTCCTCCCTCCACCCATGTCAGTTATATTCAATGTCCAGATGATTCGTACTAAGCAGGGATGTGGGTTAATAGATGCCAATGACAGTTCAGGGAACAAGAAATAGAACAATGAGCTTGAGAGAAAAGAAGAAAATGAGATACTGAAAAATGGAATATATTTTGAATTAACCAGAGATTAGATATAGAAACTATGCAGTATTTTTTTTTCTCGAATCCAATGTCAATGCATAGAACATAAAGTGAGGAAAAGAGGGTAGAGAAAGAGAGAAAGTGAAAGAGACTCAAATTTTACACACTATTTGGGTAAAAAGGGGAACTATAACTTGTGACAAAATCTCAGTTACAGAGTTGTGTCAAGGAGATTGTTAAGTGTTTGGAAATTAGCCAACATGGACTTTCTTCCTATATCCACTGAAACTCTGGTGTGCCTCTAGATTGACTTCTTAATGTCTCTGTGCTTCATTTTGTTTTCTTGATCTTGGACTGAGGGGATTGATTCATAGATCATTTTCATATTCTGTTAGTGTATCATTTTATGACTGTCAACACTATGCAACAATAAACAACAAATCTAGGTACCTTCACAGAGAATGACTGATTCCCTTTTTTTTTCAAGAATAGATAGTAGAATCAGCCAAAGAACACTTACCTTAAGGGATGTTTGGGGAAAACAATAAACTGTGGTTATTTGGGGATCTAGGCAAACTGCTTAAGAAGAAATCAAATGAATGGATTGAACATGAACAAAGGAAGCCAGGGCTGACATTGAACTCCACTCCCTTTCTAGACCATTGGAACCATAGGCCTGTCTAGTAATCATAGATTTTCCTCTTGTCACAATTCCTATGATAGAGTAGCTGCTGGAAGCCCAGGAGATCATCTAATGCAAATTCTTCATTTCATTCACTACTTTTAACTGGAAAATAGTGGCTAGTATAAGCTCATGGGTCTGCTTCCTAATGGCACCTTTTCTCTTGCGCTCTGCTTCCCACTGCTGCCTAGTTCTTTGTGACTGTTTTCCTACTCCATTCCTTCCCATATACCTGCACCTTTCTAGTCCTCCCTGTAATTGGGAACAAACTTACTTCTCTGCTAACTATAGGGCAAGTCTAATGTTTCCCTACCTTCAGTATACAAATTATTTGACTTCTTTCATCCCCAAAGAAAACATCTAAATTATACAGTACAGTATTTATCAAGCATCAGCAAAAAGGAATATTTTGCAGAATTAAGTTTCTTAGTCCTTTATCAATCACCATTTTTATTTATGGAAACGTTTTTTTTTTTAAGAAAATAGTGGACAATTTGTTTTGAATGAGCCAAAATTTTGATAATTTTATTCCCCCTGAGTGTAGAGGAACACTAATTATCATGTGAAGATCCAAGTATAATCATAGAAAGCTATAGTCACAGGGACAAGATAGTAGAATTTGGCTCTTCATTAATTTGTCTTGGTTTGTGCCACATTTTCCCTTTAATATGTTTTCACTCTACCTTCTGGCAAACTTCTCACTATAGTGTTTCCCTTCACTGGGTCAGTCTCTGATTTTTTGCTTTTGAGTATTTGAATTCTATAAAAACAGAAAAGTAAATTAATTATGAGTTAGCTGCACATGCTGTGTGTGATGTGCCTTTTACCACTTAAAGATGTATTTTCCATGCTTAAAGGTAAATAAAACCACAGTAGCTACTGTATTGTCATTATTCTAACCACCTATTTAAAAGAAACAGAGTTGGTGATAAGGTCAACGCACGTCTTAGAAAATAAGTAATTTGGATCCTATGTCCCTAATGAGAGTCTAAGATGGGCAACCATTCAGTAAAGAAGAAAAACTGAAGGACACAATAAGTGAGAATAAAGTCACAATGTGGCATGAATGTAAATAAAAATATATAATTTGCCTTTACTGAATAATTTTCACTTTTTAAATTAGCCTCAGTCGGTGTATTTCTCCATCACCCACAACCTGCTAAGGTCAACAATTTTTCACTCTCTTTTTCTTCAGGTGTAATGAAAAGTAATCTGCTTTATTTCTGCAGTTTCTTATTTATCTGTGATTCTGTTTGCAGCTCTGCAGTACTCTAGATAATACTTTATGCCATCCACAAAGCTAGAAAAAATGATTGGTAATTAAAGACTTAAATATTTTAACAGGCTGCCCCCAAATGCTTTTTAACACATGTTATTACTGTAGAATATTTACATAGCAGACTTTTCCTTTATAATTTGTGAAATAAATTAGCATATATTACTGTATGTTATATTGTTAAGGAAGACAGTGTAACCATTGAAATTAGATGCAATCTTGGAATAGTTTAAGTATTATTTTCAAATTAACTTTATTGCATTTTTTTTACAGAACTTTGACAGAATTCACTTGTAGCTGATCCTAGGTTATTTTAATAATAAAGATTCTATTTAATTGCAAAGCAGAAGATATTTTAAACTTTTCTCTGGAGGAAATAAATCTCAGTTGCTGAATTAGTATTGCTATTGCACAAAATTTGCTGAGAAAGACAGTAATGTTAAGTTGGCGTATGATCAGTCAGAAACTTCATTCTTTGGACATCACTGCTAAAAGTCATCTGGCAATTTAGATTAGGCCCCCCCAAATTCATCTTGTCATTATATAGGGTTGGTTAAGGTAATTAAAGGCATGATGATGTTGCAAGTGGTTCATTAAAAATAAGTTTAGAGATTAATGTCAAGGAATATAATTGATATGTAATGAATGTAATGAATAGTTCAAATCAACATTGTCAGCCCCCTTTTAAAAAAATTACACATTTGGTAGTGTGCTGTTTGTATCCATATGTGATTGGAAGTAACAACATGGAATAAACATTTTAAACTCTAACAATTCTCAAGAATTTTGTGAAAGAATAGAGTAAAACTTTATTTAAATCTTGCTTTTTGCCACTTTCAAGTTGTATCATCTTTAACAAGTTATTTAACATCTCTCAGTTAGTTACTACCTGAAAAAGGAAGCCCAAGACAGCTATCTTGCAGAACTTGTTTGTGAATTAGTTAACAAATGTAACCAACTAGAACAGTGCTTTACAGGCAGCAGATATTTAATGAACCATTTGTTTTTAATATAATTCCTATTGTTATTTTCCAAGTGCATTTAAATTATCCTGGTTTACATTCATTATATTTTTATACTGAATTGTGTCATTAAGAGGGGTAGCATTCGATTATGATTTCCATTTTCATGTACTTATTCACTTTGCAAAGCATTTTTACAAATGCTTGTGTGAGAAATATTATACTCTATCAGTTGCTATTTTAATTTTTGATAAAGTCACTTTTAGGATAGAAGACATCAAAGAGTCCCAAGAGCTTTTTAATGCACTCAAACTTAATGCAAGGCTGTTATGATATACTTTATTATTTTGTTAAATAAATTTAATTAGATGGAAATATTTATCATTTTTCATGTATGGAAATTTTGACCTTAGCATTGAAATATGTCCATTCCCTTAGGAAGCCATTCTCTCTTAGAGTTTTCCCTTTAGAATTTCATCCATAGTTAAATATCCAGTATCTGTCATATAGTAAAAAATTAATCATTTTCAAAACTGAATTTTAAATTATCTTATCATTGATATTAATTATTAGTATGCATAAAACTGCTCTAGATTTGTATGTAAATATTTCAAAAATATTTTTTTAATTTTTTTGTGTTGATGAGCATAATAGAAAATTTAATTTCATGCTCTTTCTTCTTAGGTGGTTAGTTTGACTCCCCATATATTCACCAAACTCAGAACTGATTTTAATCCCATTTGTTATACACAAAAATATTTAAATAAACATTGTTTCTTCACCCAGCAATTATCATCTTCACTATCAAGTGCATTACAAATTATAATGTGGACAGATGGTTTCACATTTTCAAAGATAGGAAATGCCAACATAGCTCATTTCAAACCAGCTTCTGTCTTCTTCACATGCTGTTATTCTTACCCCTCCAACCTAGATTCCTCAACTTTTATTATCAAGATACTCAGAGCAGAAGTGATGGTCTAGTGATCCTCGAAGTGCTGCTCACATTTAACTGCATGGAATTACCCGACACTTATAAAAAATTCGGATGTCTTGGTCTTACTCTTTTAATCTGAATGAGAATCTTGAATTTGATAATTGTGTATATTTGTTATTGTTGTTTTGTTTTCTGCACAACCAATGTTCTCAGACACCACTGAGATGAGGGGATGGACTTTGTAGTCAGATTTTTTTCAACTCGCACAAAACAGAAACACCCTATTCCTCTTACAGCTCCTATGAGAAAAAAGTATCAGAAGCCAGAATCATATAAGCTTTAATCATAACTGCAAGTAGATAGGGCTTAATTTTTTTAACTAAAAAGGTTACATTTTAATTAACATTATTTTTGAAAGTATTGCTACACTTTTTGGTACACTAAACAATTTCTTTTAGTACACTACTTTAAAAATGTTTCAGTGTTTTCATTATAATCACTTGTATAGATTTCTTAGGTTTTAATTAATGTTATTAAAGAGTAATAGTAATTGAGCATACACTATATGTAGGCACTGTTCTTAGAATTTTACATAAATTTTCACCTTTTGTTTTTTTTTTGTGGGGGTTATCACCTTTGAATTTCCCAAGAAGCCTATTCCAGTATAACCTAACCGATGGAAAAAAAAAAAATGAGGTTTCAAAAGACTCAGCAAGTCATACATATTAAATTGTAGAGTTTAAGATTTAAACTAAGCCAGTATGATTTTGTATTATAGTTTGCATGTTTGTTTTCTCCAAAACACATAGTCAAATTTCGTTGTCACCAAGAAATAATTAGGAGGTGAGGCCTGTAAGAAGTAATTAGGTCAAGAGAGCTGGGGTCTCATGAAAGTTCCAAGACAGTACTCCTTGTTCTCTTTTTTATGTCATTGCTCTTCTGCCATATGATGCCTTTTGCAGGTTGTAACTCAGAGAAAAGGCCCTTGTTAGATGCCAGACTCTCGGCCCTGAACTTCCCAGCCTAATGTATTGTTTCCAGAGTAATGAGGCAATTAATTTCTATTTATTATCAGTGACCTCATGTGTAATGTCTGTGATAGCAGCACAAAATAGACTAAGACACCACATGCCATTTTTTAAATATTTTTACTCATTGGATTATTATTTCATATCCACAGGTAAATTGCTGAAAGCAAGAGCTATGACTTCTAAAGCTTCATATAACCTTCAAATAATAAATATTACCTCTAATGTGCTATACAACAGTAAAATCAAGAGGACAAATATTTATCACCTTGATTCAGCACAAACTCCTCCTCAAGCACCACCATGTAGATGTGATTAATCAGATGACAGTTGCAGTAGGTTTGGATCTATAGATTTAGTCTATGTCATTGGTGATTGCCAATCTTATCTGTTTTCCAGTGTTAAAATCCCACAATAATAATGGCAGTCACGATCAATGCAAATTTACTCAATGCACAAGCTAACAATCCTAGTTAAATAAAATGTCAAGAAAAATGCTCATAATAAGGAATCCTAAGTCAATGGATTCAATGTGATTTAATTAGTTGTGTGGTTCATACTTGAAATCCCACATGCTCTTTCTCATTTAATATCTATGTTAATAATATTACAACTAGACCACCACCATTGCTTCAATAAATAATTGATTCAAGTGACTACGTGATTGAAAATGTATAATAAAGAAAAAAAAAGCAAACATGATTGATTTAAAATCACTTCACTTGGAACTGATGTATATATATTGAAATTTGCCTAAAAGCAAATCTTTGCAACAATTCCAAGTTAGAAAGGTATTCCAGAAGTTGAAGATATATAGTGCCTACCTTCTAGGCAATCCAAGTCACTGTACAAGACATTTATCAGTGCTAATGTTTAATTTAGTAATATTTGCTCAACAGAAAAAGCCACAAGAAAATAGTCATGCTACCTGAAAGTTCTGATAATGTTGAGAAATCTTTCATAGGGAATTACTTTCTTCTTTCTCCACTCAGTATCTAAACACCCAAGTTATTGTAGGACAATTAATTCAGCTTTCTCAAGCTGGTCATATGTTTAGTAATACAAATTAAATTATGCTGATGACAGATATTAAATTCTTTAAAAATACCATCAGGATTTATCCCAAAGAATATACATTTTCTTTTATTAATGTCAGATGTCTTTGAGTCCATGGTGATCATCTGAGTTATGTCAGATATCTGACATGGCATCATACAATGCTTATACTCATGATCACTATCACTAGCCCCCGGTAACCACAGCTTTGCCCTGTAATTAAACACCACTGTCTCACTGTGACTCAACCATTTGAAGTGTTTTGGCCAATAATATATTAGTAGTCAACACAAATGGAGTCTTGAAAAATCTTCTGCATATTTATAATTCTTTTCATTTCAGCAATTACTATTAGAAGAAACCTGAATAAGCCTTAGGTGACCTGCTGATCCATTAAAGAACATATGGAACACGGACAAATGCTCTTAGCCAAAGCCTCAGACATGTATAATAACAGCCAAATCAGCAAACTGCTACCCTACTGTCAGCTGATTCTAAACAAAGCTCACAATAGCTCAAAGGAGCTGGTCCCCTAACACTATGAGAAATAATGAAGAGTGGTTTGTTTAAGCTCCTCTATTGTACAGAGTTAGCAGTATTAGCTAAATGCTAAACATGGAATGGTACTTTATGAAAGATCATGTTAATTAGATAATTTTATCTGCTTATGCAAATATGCAAGAGGATATCAAGGTACATATACTTTAATATAAAATTTGAAACTTCCTGTGTGCCTAAAGGTTTCTGAGGTGTTACAGGTATTATAAAACAATCCAATCAGACTGCTACACTACTGAGATGTGGCTCCCTCTGTAGCAATCAAAGGTATCTATGGTTGAAATGACAAAGCAAATCAGCAAATAAAATTTTTGTTATTAAATATGTTCTTATCAAACAATAACACCATCAGAGTAGATTTTCATATTTCAATTAGCCACAAAAATAAATTATGCTCATACTCTGGCGATGCATGATTTTGCATAAATCTTTCAACCTTAGTAACAGAAATTATAAAAATTTGACCTGACTATTCTCTTTTAAAATCTCTTTAGCCTCTGCACTTACTATAAACAATTATTATCGTTTTTCCTTCTGGTTTTAACTCAATTTGAAAATAGATATTTAATTATCATCCCATAGATTCTGTCTTGTTATTAAATGCAAATATGGCATAGAATTCCTTACAAAGGATTTTAGTTATACCTGGCAAAATTGTGTAGCCTACATTACATCATGATTATCAATTATGAAAGAGGTCAAATTGCAGAAGCCTGGTTGCAAACCTTGATGTACTCAATGATAGGTTGCATGACCTTAAAGAATTAACTGAATTTCTGTTGGATTCTATTTATTCATTGGTGATATGAGAGAGCAAAAACCCAGTCATTTCGGGAAATCAAAACTCACATGCTTTTTCCCTATATGTGGAAGCTAGAAAGAAAAAAATAGGAGGGACCTCATGAAATTAGGAGAAAGACCAATTAGAATAGTGGAAGGGGATTGGGAAGAAGAAGAGGTAAGGGAAAGGGGAGATGAGGAAGAAAACAGACCAAATAATGTTATGTGCATATATCAATGTATCACCATGAATTTCACTAGCATGTACAACTACAATGTACCAATTCAAAAAAGAAAAAAACAGTAGTCTTACATTTTAGTGGCTTTAGAGAGTAGAATATAGGTTAAGAATATAGGTATTAGATACAGGCAAATCCTGTTCAAATCTTGGCTCACCATTTTATAATATTTTGAAGATATTTAATCATTGAGCTTCTCCTTTTTGATTTTTAAGTGAAGACACGCACATTTTAAAGAGCTATTGAGTAGATTATTGGATAGATAATTGGATTAAGGCACTCTTGTCTTCAATATTGTCAACCTTGAGTCTTCAAGTATGTCTTCAAGCTGACTCTTATCTACCAAGTTATGAATATTTTATGAAAAATGTAGATAAGGAAGTAGAAATATATTTACTGTCCATGGGAAAAGGATAGCTTTTAGAAAGAGCCAAATGGGTAAGCAAATTTTATTCACCCACCAGTCAGAATGAGAGTAGAGCAGGAGTTAACAAATGTGATCCTAGGTAATATTTGGCACAGAACATAGCAGAAGGAAACTCATGCTTCTTGGGAAGCAAATTTGTTCCCAAGAGAAATAGAGGCATGGCTGAATCAAACATGCACATTTCACAAATTTCCAATCAGATAAATCATTTTACTTTCCCTTGGTGGGGATGAGAGAAACAGCAGAGACCAATAACTACACTGATTGAATTCTTTCTGTAGGTAGCAAGTTCTGAAGTTGGTAAGAACTATGACCAGCCAATAATTACCCAAATCTAGTAGTCATTATGATTATATTTTAAAAGTTACAGTAGCTTTTTAGACCACTTTGAGTTTTATATCCCTGTGATCTATAGTTAGTTTCAGTAACATTAAGATAATGTCAGCATTCAGGAGGCTGAAACCGGAGGATCCGGGTTCGCGGCCAGCCTCAGCTACCTAGTGAGGCACTCCGCAACTTAGTGAGACTCGGTTTCGAAATGAAGAATAAAAAATAGGGCTGGGGGTATAGCTCGGAGGTAGAATGCCCCTGAGTTCAATCCCCAGTACCTAAAAAATAAATAAATAAAATAAAGATAATGTCAGTTGAAATTTGCAAAATAATTGCTATCTTGCTGAATTTTGTCTTTCTAGACATATCTCTTTCTAGAATACTTGGTAAAATCCTACCCAATGTACTAAAGTTTGCATAATGTTACTCACCTTTCCAATTTTAATTAGAAAAGTATTCATGATGAGGCTATTGTTATAGGCATTGAATGTTAATAAATCCAAAAAATACCTATGTTAAAAAAACTATGGGATATATACACAATGGAATTTTACTCAGCCATAAAGCAGAGTATATCATGTCATTTGCAGGTAAATGGAAGGAACTGGAAAACATTATGATAGGTGAGATTAATCAGTCACAAAAAGTAAAACTAAAGACAGGAACAAGACAAGGATGTCCATTATCACCTCTTCTGTTTAATATAGTACTCGAGACTCTAGCCAGAGCAATAAGGCAAGAGAAGGAAATCAAAGGGGTAAAAATAGGGAAAGAAGAACTAAAACTATCCCTTTTTGCAGATGACATGATACTATATTTAGAAGAC
>PVLC010000558.1:184476-201138 GCA_004027655.1 Graphiurus murinus | reverse complement strand
AAAAAAAAAAAAAAAAAAAAAAAAGAATGTGGACTATAAGTGGAAAATGAAGAAGTGGTGCTATTTGTGTTCTGACAATGATTGATATGTCATAAATATCTATGTAACCCTGTTGTACTCAAGAAACATAAAAATTCCTGCTGAAAAAAAAATAAAATAAATAAATTTCCTCTCTAATTCTAGTTTGCTGAAAGTATTTGTCATGAGTAGGTATTGAATTTTCATCAATGCCTTTTCTGCATCTATTGATTTGATCATGTGACTTTTTAGACTACTGATATGACAGATTACATTAATTAGTTTAGATTATTGGCCACCCTTAAATAATAAATAAATCTTACTTGGTTGTGGTGTATAATTTTGATTTTATATTGTCAGATTCATGTTGCTAATATTTTCTTGAGGATTTTTATATCTATGTTAATGAGAGATATTTGTCTGTATTTTTCTTGTAATTTCCTAATCTGGTTTTCTTGTTCAGATAATATTGGCCTCATAGAACAGGTAGGAGGAATACTTAGTGCCTTTCATTTTTGAGTAAGATTGAGGAGAATTGGTATAAATTATTTGGTAGAACACTTGAACCTCATGCTTTCTGTTTTGAAAGGTTATTAATTGTTGCTTAAATTTATTTAACAGATACAGGTCTATTCAAATTTTCTGTTTTTATTGCATGAGTTTTTACAGATGGTATCTTAAGGAATTGGCTCACTTCATCTAGGTTATCAAATTTGTGGGCATAGAATTATTTCTAATATTCCTTTTAATATTTATGACATCTATAATTATATTCCCTTTCATTTCTGATATTAATCATTTTTATTTTCTCTCTCTCTTTTTCTTACCCTACCAGAGGTTTGTCAATTTTCTTGATCTTTTCCAAGAACTAGCTTTTGTTTTTATTGATTTTCTCTATTGATTTTCTGCTTTCAATTTCATTGATTTCTGCTCTAAATCTTATCATCTATCTTTTCTTCTTGCTTTGGATTTAATTTTCTCTTTTCCAATGTAGAAATATATATGATTGCTTTTAAATCTTTCTATTTAAATTATATGCATTCAATGTTTTAAATTTACTTCTATGTACTGCTTTTGATGTATATCACAAATATGGTTAAGTGGTATTTTCAGTTCATCATTACACATAGTATTACCCATAGATTTTCACTTATGTCCTTTATCAGATTAACAAAATTCATTCAGGCTGGGGGTATAACTAAGTAGTACAGTACAGGCTTAACATGCACAAAGCCCTACATTTGATCCCCAATATCAGAAAATAGAAAAAAAATAATATTATATTCTTAGTTGTTGAGATTTTTATCATAAATGAATACTGGATTTTGACAAATATTTCCTCTACATTTCTTAAAATTGACTTTTCCTCTTTACCCTACTAATATGATGATTCACATAGATTTATTTTAAATGCTGGGGATTCAGTGTTTATTTCTATATAACTCAGCTCAGTGGTAGAGCACTTGTCTAGCATATGCCAGGCCCTGAGCCTGATCCCCAACATTTCAAAGAAAAAAAAAAAAAAGGGCATTTCGGATATAAAAATCTGCTTGGTGAGATTTAATATACGTTCCACATATGGCTTGAGTCCATATGATAGTCTTATAAGGTGCTTTAGGAGCACCTTATCCTCTTTTATAATAGCATATTTTGTACAATATCGGGGTTGTTTCTTCATCAGTCTTTCAAAGAATTCATCACTGACACCATATGGGCCTATAGTTTTGTTGCTTGTTTTTTGTTTTTGTTTTGTCCCTATATTCAGTTCAATTTCCTTAAGAGATATGGTGCTGTTATTCATTTAAGTTTGTGTTCATATAAGTTTCATATATATATATGTGCCTTTCATCTAGTTAGAGAAATTTTGGCAACCATTTCTTCTTCTTTTTGCTAAATGCTCTCTCTTTTCTTCTTTTGAACATTATATCTGACATTGTAATATTGTGTTGCAGGTCTCAAGAGTTCCTTTTTATTCTTTACATTTTTTCCTACCTACTTTTCAAGTGTATAATTTCCATTGACCTATGTTCAGTTCACTGATTCTTTCCCTTGGAGTCTCCATTCTATTAAGAGAAAATTTTATTAAGGACACTGTATTTTTCATGTCTAGAATTTCTACTTTTTTTTTTAGTATTTTTTATATATTTGCATGGATTCCTATCTCTGTAGTCTTTGTGAGGGTGTTTTTCTTTACCATAATATACTATTAAGCATAGCTCTTTTCCAGTCCTTCTATGATAATTTTGGCATTGGGGTCATCTTAGTATTAGCATATAATGATCACTCTTGCTCTTGGTATTAGCATATGACCATTGCTCTTGGTGTTAGCATATGATGATTGCAATATATTAAGATTCAGAAAAAATGGTCATTTCTTTCTGATTCTTAATATATTCAGCGAATTTCAGTTGTGTATCTTCGCATTGTAAATAACATGTTGTATATCCTGTTGTAGTCTCCTGACTGATTAATTTTATTTAACCAAAAGCTAGTTCTGCAATAGCTAGCTCAACAAATCTCAGCTCAATTCTTTTACCTTTAACCATGGGCTGTTCCACATATACATGTCTCAGTGGTTAGCCAGATAACTGTATAGAACTTATACAGAGAAATTGGGGCTCCCCTTTTTTGGCTCTCTTCCTTCCAGAATTCGTCCTCATTTTCCAATGGTGAAGGCTGCCACTGTCTTTTTGTGTTTCGGGCCAGAAAGCCTATGGTTTTCCATCACAGATTTGTTACCCTGCATGCCCACTAACTATAACCTGACCTCATGTTTCTCCCTTAGAGTCACAAACTCTCCACAGTTCCAGATACTACATCTGCATATGACAATGGCTGGCATAAGAAAATAGACATTTCTTTATTTATCAGTAAGCTTGCCAGAAGCCTTCCCGTATGCCAGAACTATGTCACATGTCTATCTTAAAACTAATCACTAGCAGACAATGGTGTATTGTTTGGCTCAGCATTCTATGGCCATGAAGAAAAGGATGGGTTCATTAAATAATTTAGAGGCTATGTCACAAAGGAGAAAGTCAGTAACCGGTCTTAGATAGGCATCCAGTCTTGTCTTCTACATCAACTTCTGCACTACAGCATTCCAGGAGATATTTCTCAAGTAGATAGACACAGGAACTGTAGGGTCCACAATTGTATAATATGGTGCTGTTAAAACAATTAATTACTAGATAATTTTATAAAACTAGATTTGAGAAATTTAGTACAAATTTAGTTCTATTTCTATATAATTGCAGAACCTCTTAAGTGAGAGTAAGATCTGTGTTGGTTAAGAATTCAAAGTTTAAATACTTGAAGCATGGATTTATAAGAACAAGGACAGTATTCTAAGGGAGAAGGCTGTAGTTAATGTATAATTATATTATGTAAAATATGGACAAAGAGAAATGACTAAACTGAGATTTTTCTTTTAAAAATAGTAGTAAATTTTCATAAAAAGAAAACAAATGCACCTGTATCAGGCAAGGTTTTCCAGAGAAATAGCACCAATAGGACAGAAAGAGAGAGAGAGTGAGATAATAAAGAATTGGCTCATATAATTATGGAGACAGAGAAGTCACAAGATCTGTAGTCACAAAGCTAGAAAGCTGAGGGCTAGCTTCGAAGTCTGAACTCACAGAGCCAATGGATTCCAGTATGGAAGCCACAGGCTTAAAACCCAAGAAAAGTTGATTTTCCAATTTAAGTTTGAAGACAGGAAAAGATTAATGATGTCCCAAATCAATTGGTTAATCAGGAGGAATCCCCCTTACTGGAAGGAGGGGAGCCTTTTTTTTTTTTTTTTTAGACTTTCACCTGATTAGAGGAGGTGCACCTACATTAGAGAGGGTCATCTGCTGTATTCTAGTCTACTAACTCAAATGTTAATTTCATTCCCAAACACTCTTAGGAATGCATTCAAAATAATATTTGAATAAATATCTGGGGACCTCATGGCCTAGTCCATTTGACACATAAAAATAATCAACACAAGCCAGGTGTGGTGGTATTCGCTTGTAATCCTAGTACTTGGAAGACTGAGACAAGAGGATCACAGGTTCAAGGCCAGCCTCAGCTACTTAGTGAGGCCCTCTGCAACTTAGTGAGACCCTGTTTCAAAATAAAGAATAAAAAATAAGGCTGGGGATATAGCTCAGAGGTAGAATGCCCCTGAGTTCAATCCCCAGTACTAAAAACAACAAAAAAAAGTTGGGGCACACGGCTTCTAAAAGTTCTGTTGCTAATTAACTAGAGAATCTTGGTCACATAATCATTCCTCTGTGGACCGTAGATGCTTCACATGCAAATATAGGGGGAAAAAATGAAGATAGTTTAGTGGTCAGTAGATTTTTCAGTTTCATCACTCCATGAAATAATGTGAAATACCATCCACTTTTACTATTGCCCTAGTGCAATTCTAGTACAATACACTATTAATTATTCTGGATCTCACAGGTTAAGGAATTGTAGAGCCAAAACTATCTAGCCCTTTGCTTGCACATTATCCCTAGGCCATACAATCTTTGGTGTCAGAGCTGGAAATACAATCTACATGCCCCAACTTCCAGGTCCAGTGCTCTTCCCTATTTTCCTAATCATCTGAAAATGTAAAAATTACAACTTATGCAAGGCTAACAAATATTTCGTATAATTCCTCCCTCTCAGTGCGAAAATTACATAAAATATCATTAGTGAATTTAATTAAACAAAACATATGCTATCAAGCACTGGTCCTTCTGCACAGACTCAACATTCTTCAGACTTAATTTGGAAGTCTAACAAGTGAAGGCTGAGAAGCTGTATATTTTCCTGTAAGGAACAGTTCCAGGAAATACACTTTTGTCAGAGAATAAGAACAATATTCAACAGCACATTGTATGTCCAAGGTCTGCTGTAGCAAACACTGGTTTGTTGTAAATTATTATCCAATCTAAAATATATTGCTTTCATAGTCTATACATTTTAATTAATTTTATTATGAAGAAATCATAAAAATATGTTAGTTAAACATGCTGTCTGTCCAAAGTATGTTACTTTTACTAAGTTTACTATTATCTATGATGGGGCATGCCTTTAATCCCAGTACTTGGGAAGCTGAGACAGGAGGATTGAGGATTCCCGGCCAGCCTCAGAAACTTACAGAGACCTTGTTTCAAAATAAAAAATAAAATAGGGCTGAGAGTGTAACTCGGGGGTAGAATGTCCCTGAATTCAATCTCCAGTACCAAAACAACAACACCACCCAAAACTATACTATATCCCTAGATATAAAACATTACAAAAAATTAAGTGATGATTTAAGTAAGGGGTGTTAAAGTGGTGTCCTTTTGGATAATGTGCTCAAGAGGGACAGCTATTCCCCTTTCTCCTGCTTTTACCTCAGAGTCTGAGTTCCTCGTAGAGGAACCTCACATATTTCTGAAATAGAGAACCAGACCTCACCCATTTCTTTCCAACACAGAGGAAAGTGCCTCAGCTCAGATTCTTAGTCTTGCTGCTTTTTGATGAAAGGCAGAGGCCTGGATACACACCCCCTCCATTTGAGTCCTGGGGTAAGGCTCAGCCCATTCTCCTTCCTTGGACTCATGTAAGAAGCAGTCCCCAGACAAAACATCCCACTTCCCCTCTTCCTCTTTCAACTGCTTTCTTTCTTTCTTTCTTTCTTTCTTTCTTTCTTTCTTTCTTTCTTTCTTTCTTTCTTTCTTTCTTTCTTTCTTTCTTTCTCTCTCCAACTTCTGTTCTTTCCTAATGGAACTTGAGGCAACAGAGCTTTCTCTTCCCCCTCCACCAACATTCCAGCCACAACTTTCCAATTTTTACTAATAGTCATTTGTCCCTTCTTCAGTTGGGTAGCCTTGGAAAATTTATTTTGTAATAAAGTCAGTTCAATCCGGGAGGGGGGGGAGGATTCCCTCCAAATGACAGAAGCAAATATTTTTGAGACAAAAAATGATGTAAATGAAACCGGCTCCCAAAACTTTATACAACAATTAATTTCTTCCTAAAACATTTATCTGCTGTCATGTAGCTAACAGCCATGTGTATTTTCAGTAGGCCTAAAAGGGTAGTGTTTATCAATAAAACGTTCCTAAGTACCAAAACTAATTATACTTTCTATTGCTAAATCTGGAAGTTGATTTATTTAAGAAATAAAAAATCTGAGGTTTCTATCTTTACCAAATATGTGGCTTCCTTACGGTCTGTATTTCATTTCCCTTGCTTATTTACTAAAAGATAAACTAGTCACATTTTCCCCCTGGCTTTGCTTAGTTATAATTTCTTGAACCTTCTGAACAATTTTATTTTGGATGTTGAGAATGAGAGATCCAGTCCTTGGGTTACTGTTTGTTCTAATTTGAAATTTTATTTAATTTAAAAATGCATTCACCAAAATTCAATTGACAAAATCAAAATACAAAAACAGAGTTGAAAATGGCAGTGGAGTTTATTACCTAAATTCTAACTCTTAAGTCATGAGTAAGTAGAAAATTTTTTGTTGTTGTTCCTTACAGCTTCTTTTGTTCTCTAAAAAAATAAAAATGATTTGGCATCATGCCTCCAATTTTTAGTGGTCAGATTGGGATCATGTTTTGAGAATCTTCACTGAAGGAAGCTCCAAACCCTCACGGAGAATGTCTTCAACGAGCTTGAAGAGTTTGTTCTTTACCAATTACATAGAAGCTTTGTATGAACTCTAGCCTTATGCTTCTAAGCAAAATAACCAAATTATCTTTCATCTTAGCACAAAAGTAGCCCAGGAGTTAGGTCTCTGTCCCAGGGGAAGAAGGATAAGGGTCATTTGACACATAGAGCAGCCCCAAGTCAGGGATAAAGGCTTTCTTTAACTGTTGTGGTATCAATAATCAGAGGAGGCAGTTGCACAAAACTAGCCTCTGCATTTGGAAAAGGACAGAGAAGTAGAGGAACTGCTTTTATTTGAATATACATTCAGAACCCAAACCTTTCTGGAATAAATAATAAAACCAGGTACCTAAAAGAGAAAAATATAAAGACATCAATGCAAATTATTATTCTTACCTTTTACAGCTTTCCATACAGTTACCTCCAGACTTTGTCAATGGCATTTCTGAGGTTCAAAGCACTGGATCTGGGTATCCAGGACTTTTGATGCAGGGGATTCTTTCAGAAAATGGGATAAGTCCTGGATCTGTCACTTGGACAATGTATTCCATCTTCTGGATTTGGACATACCTATCTAAGGTTCTTATCCCTTTCTGTCTTGTCAGCCTGGAGGGTTATTCTTATAACATTTCAATTTCTTTTATAACAGTTGCTTAACAGAATAGAGAATGAAGTCATTGTAATTAGAAAGCAACTCTTGTACTAGAGTTATTCCTAACAATCTAAAAATTGATCTCTAAAGTAGAATTGAGCATTCATTCACATAAATAGCCTTTTTATGGTATAGATAAATACCAAACAGGGCAAATGTTATTTAAGTCAAATCTTTGGACTTTTTTTTTATTATTGTTTTTCTAGGATTCAAAACAAGTCTAGGTGCCTAACAAGAGATCCTTGATGAGGTGTGTATGTGTCTGTGTGTGCATTCACTGACAAGAATGAGTTGGACAATTTCCTACATTTGAGTTTCAAATTATAGGAAATATAAGAATAAAATATTTCTTATATATATATTTTCCTTTTTTATCCACAGCAAATATAGCTGAAATGTTAAATACCAGCTTAACAAGCAAATAAATAAATTCAGGAAACCTTGTTATCTAGTGCAATAAAGTAGGATACCCTAATCCACCCACAATGGGCATGATTTCAGTGGTTACAGTTTCAAAGGTTTTTGTCTCTCTGCCCATAAAACTTAAATATCAATCCAAAATAACCTCCACGAATAACTAAAATATGAATATAAAAACCAGAATTTATACTTAACAGTACAAGTAAGAAGAAGTCTATAGGTTTTTGAGCAGAACTTAATTGGAAAATAACATATTCTTGAACTCTTATCCTTAGCTAGGATTCAAGGGATTTGTAGTCTCTAATTTAGGGATAGTCTAATATGTTCTCAGCTACAATGACAGGATCTTCTAAAGACACTAGTTGAAACAAACTCTGAGAATTTTCTGAACATTACCTGCTAAATGCCCCAGAGATTTTGAAATGTTCTCTTTCTCTCTCCCAGCTCCAGAGCCTCCGAAGCCATCACTGTTATTCTCAGAAGTGGATTCTATTCCTTAAGCATGTTAAGTCTGAGGTCCTTGACATTTGCTAGTCTAGGGCACACAGAGTAGCTTCTCACTGTGAGGCCTGCCAGCCAGAGCTCCATTCCCCACCCCCTTTTTTTTAACCTGTAAAGGAAGGGCCAAAGGACTAAGGGAATTCAAATCTTTTCTAGCTACAATGGTGCAAAATTCCCTAATTGCTCAGGGTAATAAGGTGAGAAGTAAAATGAGAAAATCTTGATGGGGCTGTATAGATTCTGGGTCACTTGAAATTTGTGGAACTGGTTGGACAATGCCAACCAACAAAATCATCTGTATAAATGTTTCATCTTGAGATTTTGGGTACAATACCCAGTGTTTATGCCTAACTTTAAAATTCAGGGCTGCTTGCTTCTCTGTTTCTAAAGAGTTTTCTTTAGATCAAAACAAAATGTCTAAACAATAGATCTCAGTGGGCCAGAAAATAATACCATTCATTTCTCTCCTTTTCTACATCAAAATATAACTAAAGGTTAATACGATATTTTTTCACAAAATAATAACTTTAAAAAGCAGTAAAGGTTTATATTAGGAAACATTTACATTTTTAATAGTAAACTGAGATAAAAAGCTAACTTTAATATAGAGCTTTAACTATCACTTTCTACAAATGTATGTCATTTATGCTCAGAATTTCTACTTAATTGAATTCCTTTTCTGAAGGAATCTTTACAGAACAGATGCCTTTACTGGACTACTTTTCATTTATGTAAAAATACTTTATTGAACATTGAGCAATCAAACTGATTTACTCTTTACTCTTAGACCTCAAAATCATTAGCTAAATAAAAAGCTCTGAATTAATCAATCAGAATGCAATACTAGATTATATATTCCTTGAGGGCAAATGCTATGTGCTATGATATTTTGTATAGTTCAAAGAACCCAGCACACCACCAAGCATTAGATGCTTTAAAATGAGCTTTGTTTGAAATTGTACTTCCCTGTTATCTTCTATAGTTACAAAACCCACATTATCATGCACTGATTACTTATTATAGAAGATCGATACTGCATTCAGCAGTGTCCTGACCAGGAGAATAGTCATCCCAGCTGATTCCAGTGAAGATACTTTCATGCATTTACCAGTTACAGAGGTGTAGGTACACTTAAAGGAAAAGCAAAGGATGATAGCCACGAACCAGCAAAAAGGAGGAACTATTACCACCCCTTGAGCCCAGCTGGAAAGGGGAAGAAATATTATTTGGGGGACTCTACTAATAGCTGAAGTCCTGGTGGAGGGATCACCCAGGGAGAAGTGTAGATCTGACGGATGCAGTTGCAGTCAGAAGAGTGAGACTGAAACAAACAGGAGGTGGAAAGGAAGCAATGCCCTGAATGCTGAGCTTCTGAAGATCCCATTCTCCCATCGACAAAGCCAACTGCTAGTCATCTGTCAGAGGAGCTCTAGTGAGGCACAGATGTCAGCAGGGAGCTCTGCAGGAAAGGGGGCTAGGCCAAGGCAAAAGTAGTATAGCAAATAGTGCACTTACACTGAGACAATAATATTTCTGCTACTATTAATTCATTGACAATTTATTATTTTTTATCAAAGTCTATTAAGTAGAGGGCCAATTGGTCAAATAGAATGGGTACCTGATCAAATTATATTAAATAATCTGTATGTTGTAATAGTAAGCACAGAGGACAGCAGATCATTTAGGAGAGTTTTATCAGGAAATAATTAAAATAATGAGCTGGAAAGCATCAAATATGCATCCAGGAGTCTGGGAGCAAAAGGAAAGGAGAATAAGTCAGGTTCAGCTGACAAAAAGGACTTGACCCAAATCCCTAGCCTATAGCAGAAATCTAGAGTGAGGGACTGTGCAGGACTGTACAACAAAAAGAGTTCAAGTCTTGATTTTCCATGAAGCCAATGAACAGCAGTGACAGTCTCTCTGAGCTCTCTTTGTAGAAAAGTAGAAACAGAAAGAATTTTCAGGGGCTCTTGTCTCTCTTCCTAAATCTCTCCATCTGCTTTCTTAGTCCTAAGGTATTCCTATTCTGTCCCCCATTGTGACAAAGAGCAGAAAATCATTCACACATGCATGCATATTCTTTACAGGTTAAGTCGTTCTATCTTTTACTTATCACAGAAATCCTGTACTACTCACATATGTCCAGCTAACACATAGTAGGAACTCAATAAACATTAGTTGAATAAAAACCAATTAAGTCAATAGGTAAAGAAATGAACACATTGTAAATGTCTGTTGTGGCGAGACACCAACACTTTAAAGAAAACATTATAATCTGCCAATTAACTCACACACAAAAATAACTAATAATCAGGTTTACATTTTTAACATACATAATAGGACTAAGAAACCTAAAGGGTTTGAAGTGGAAGCAAACGCCAATCTACAAAGGGACAGCTGTTAACACAGAAAACAAACAAAATTCTTCAGAGACTTCACAACTTTGTCAAGGCAAGGTTCTGTTTACCATCAGCTGGGAGGGGATAAACAGCAGCTTTGGGGAAACATGTTTGCTGTGTTTGGTACCAAGATGCAGAGTTCAGTTTCCAGGAAATTTTGTGATTTATTGTGAATATATTTTAAACATTCTTATATAGTTTTTTTCTTTCAAAAGATTCTTTGTACCATCATAGCCATATTTCCTTCTCAATAACAGATCATAAAGTCTGTTTGAAGGCAAGGGATAGAAAATTTACCTTAGTTTCAAATATTAAAAAAAATTATTTAAGAAATATCTATGCTTTGAAATATCACACCGCTTTATGGAGACCTAACATTAGGACGCAGAAAGCTGAATCAAATTACAGATAGATCTATTTTTCTAAAAAGAATCATCAATTTTCTAGAGGAGGGCTTATAAATTTAGATTAATTTTTAAAATTTCCTTCATACCCTGATATTGTGTGGGGTTCAACTTTGCATAAAATAGCTCTCTTTGTCAAATACATGTCAATATTTATTTTAATTTGCATAATCAAGTGCTACTTAAAAATTCAGCACTATATTATCTTATTTTTTTTCTGGTTAATCTATTGCAGCAGAGATATCTTGGTTCTTTTTACAACTAAAGCTTCCTAAGTCTTCTTATCACTTCCACTCTGGCATCTAAGACATATTAGAGTGATGAGTGGTCAATGATAAAGAGAAGAGTAGAGAGAGGGAGAAGAGAGAAAATAGATATGATAGGTTTTACAAAAAATTAATGTCACAGCCTAGAGTCTATCATTGGAATTCCAAATTCTTTTCTATCACTGAATGACCAGGGCATCAGTTCAATCATCTATAAAATGCAGGAGTGGGACTCAATTACAGGTTGAGCAACCCTAATCCAAAATCCAAAATCTACACTGCTCCAAAATCCAAAACCTTTTGAGCACCAATATGATGGCACAGGTGAAAACTCCACACCTAACTTCATGTGATGGGTTGCTGTAAAAATGTAGGCTCACTAAAATACTGAATTAACTTACCTTTAAGCTATGTGCCTAAGGTAAACATAGGAATTTCATGCTTAGACTTGAGTCCTATCCTTCAAGATATCTTATTATGTATACGTGAATATTCCAAATTTCAAAAAGTCTGAGATCTAAAACACAACTGGTCCTCAGCATTTTGGGTAAGGGATACTCTACCTCTATTGCTAAGATTCTTACTGGTTCTGAAGTATTATGCTACTACTCTCTGTGTAGTAATACCTCTTTTCCCTTCACTTGAAGCCCCTAGTTTAAAGTAATAATAATTATAAAAACAATAATAATAATAATAATAAATACAACTATTTCATTTCCTCCAAATGTCACTGATGGTGACCATCATTTTTAGCTGCAGCCTGGGAAGAAAACAGTGCCTCACCACTGGCATCTCTTATATCCAAAAAGGAAAATAGGCCAGCCACATTCTCTTAAAGGCTGAACCACAGACTTCAAAAATGAGGCCTGCACATGTCTAACTTGTCGAACAGACTGACTGACTTTTGACCTGACTTAGCATTATTTGAAGCAGCTTACTGACACTGCCATTAACATCACACATAACAGAACACACATCTTGTAAGTGAACCACAGATAGTGCCGAGGAACATAAAGAATCCAGGGAATACATGCTTCAAATGTAAACTGCCCAGACAGAATAGCTACTGAAGGATCTTGTAGAACATACACAGATTGCTTTTTTTCTTTTTCTTTTTCTTTTTCCCCTCAAGAGCCACATTTTCCAATTCTTCAATGGCTGCTGTTAATGGTCTTGCTTTTAGAAGCCTCAATGGTTTCTTAAGACATCACATTCAACAAAAGGCCACGTCCATTCTCTCAATAAAGATTTAGCCTACTATTACTGGATATGGTTAGGGCGTAGAAATAAAGCATGCCTTCCAGATACTGGATAAAAGAGAATAACAGCCTTTTAGACTTAGTAGGTACCACTCTAATCTGAAGCTTGTACTGTCCTTTTCAATCCTAGCAGAGAAACAATTAATAAAGGAACCCATTAAGACCTGATTATTGCTGCTAAAAAAGGAAGGTAGGATTTCAGTCCTTTGAAGTAACTGAGAATGATTCAGGCCTCATTACAGAGATATAATCTACATTCATACATTTATGTTAGTGATTCAAATCTATTGGGAGAGATTGAATTCCGTTAAATAGTGCATCTTTCCTGTGGAACTTTTCTCAGGCTTTCTCGGGCTAACCTAAGAGGTGACCTAACAATGCAAAGTAGTGGGGTATTTAGGGATTCAACTGTGCTATAAAAGAAAGGCTGTGCAGAAGAGAAAAAGAAGAATGAGATATAATCTAAAAAGCTATGTCAGCTTTTCCTTTGGGCTGTTTTATAAATGCCCTTCCTGTCATCGCACAGCACAGAAGAGCAGCAAAAGGGCTCTAGGACTTTCAAACGCTGCACCTGCTGCAACCAGATTTTAATACAAGGTTTTGACTATGTCTTTTTCCCTGTTTTAGATAGAAAAAAACTTATAGCTAAAATATCTGAATAGCTTCTACTGGAGAAGAAAATTGGTAGGAGGGGGGGGGGAGAGAGAGAGAGAGAGAGAGAGAGAGAGAGAGAGAGAGAGAGAGAGAGAGAGAGAGAGAGAGAGGGAGGAGAGAGAGAGATTTTGAGTTGGAGAGGTAGTATCTGGTGTGAGTTTAAAAAAAAAAAAATTAAAACCCCAAGATGGCATCAATGGTGTTGATTCCCAGTGTAGAGAAACCCCAAAATAATAACTTCCTGTGTTTTGTAACTTTTCACAGCAGAATCTTTATTGTATGGTTTCATCAAACATAATTTAAAAAAAAGAAAAACATGTTGTTTTAATTAGTTGTCAATCCAAACACTTGAATTCTTCTAAACGATTGGTCTCAAACTCAAATCCCTTAGAAACAGCACACTCTTCCAGGCATTTGTCTGCTCAGGTATAAAACTGTGAAGTAGGAAATTGTAATTAGCACTGTGGGTTCCTTTTTCAATACCCATACTTTAATTAAAGAACAAGACTTGTTTGACGTATGCTCTTTATTTGCTTAACTTTCCAATTAATAGCTACAGAAATCAGAGCTAATTATATTAAACTTAAAAATCGACTGTGATGTTCACCACATTGTTGAAATCTTCTGAATAAGCACTGCAATGAGTTATAAATAATGCAATTAAAATCCTGATTCTGGTATTAAATAGATCTATTTCAAAGGTTCCAAATGCACAGGAAAATATAAGAGCATTCATGTAAAGCCATTTTCAAGTCACTAAATGACAAAATTGGACAATCATTTCCAATACCCATCTATAATGCTAATTTTTAGAGTTCTTTGTATTTTCTCCAATTCACAGTGAATATTGAAGCCAAATTCACACTGTGGTGATTCTGGTTTGTTTCTATAAGCTCTCCTGATTCATTCATCCTAAATTACAGTCGCAGTTGTCAAACTCCCAAGTTCACCTTGAAATAGCCTGTCTTAGATTGGCACCCTATTAGGTTAACTATATGAAACTGCCACTTTTGTTGGTGGAAAGTAGTAAAATATTGGAAATTTCATATGCTTCAACAAAACACAAGTGTCCAACTGCCTTGCATAACATACTAACATGTTCAAGAATACCTGACAGTTGAACTTTCCCAAGTTTAGAGTATTTCTTAAAGAAGTGGTTCTATAGGAACTGTCTGACTCCGAATGGAATGGATTATCACAGTATTTCCTTCCTTGTGCCTGTTAACTCTTGGCAAAAGCTTTCTAACCTCACACTCAATTCTATATACACCTGGGTTGCAAGCTAGTTTCTGTGAGAAGTGGGAGAGATGGGGAGCTGGAGCAGTGTGAGGAAGAATGAAGAGAGGGAGACTGGCAGTCCAGTTATAGTGTAAGATTAAAAAAAAAAAAAGAGCCCCATCATGGCAATGGTAAAGGAAATTGCATAGAAAAGAAAACAGACAGTGGGCTATTCAGCCAAATTGTATGGTAAAATCTTTGCGATCTCAATAAAGTACATTCGCTTTGAAGTGCACGCGTGATTCAGTAAAGGACTCATGTTTGCAATTAGAAATCGGTCATTTGGGTCCCTGATTTCATTTGCGCCAAGAGAGAGGAGACGTTTAAGGGTGACGATAAATTTCCTTGAGCTTAAAAGGCAGAGAGGGCCAAAGTGTGAACTTTTAACTTCAGAAACGGAAGCGAGAAATCAGTAATTCATTAAAGCGGAGACCTCCTTGGAAGCTGGCTGAAGAGGAGGAAAGGAAGCTAATTATGTCTCCCTTTTCTGTGCACGCTCTGACCAGTTTATAATCTGCTCTTTGGGAGGTTTATCCTCAACATCTTCTACTCTCTCCTCAGCCTAACCTCCTTCCGGGGAGCGAGGTGGGGGTGGGGGGAGTCAGCCAAGCACCAGTCTCCAGGTGCCCCCCCCCCAAAAAAAAAAGGAGAAAAGAAAAGAAGAAAAAGAAAAAAAAAAAAAAACCCTCTACGCTGGGAAAGAGTGAGAAAGGGACTCCCCAGAGGGGATTGGTTTGGGCTGGAAGACAACAAAATTCGGAAAGCACGAGGATAGCCAGAGCCCGTGGCCCTCGCTGCGAGCACGGGACGCTTCAGCAGTTAGCTGGAGACGCTGCAGGCGACCCCGGAGGCTGCTCCCGCGGCGGCGGCCGGGAAAGGACCGCGCAGCCCCTGTGAGCTCCGCGCACAGGCAGCGCGCTCCCTCCTCGCTCGCTCCCCTGCTCTCCCCCCGCCCGGCCCCTTCCTCCCTCCCTCTCCCTGGCGTTCTCAGCAGCCGAGGGTTTCAGATGTCCCACCGCCGTTTGACCCCCTCCCCCCGCTTCTCCACCCCTGCAAATGAGGTTTGACCAGCAGAGGCAGAGCCCACCTCTGCCTTAGAATCCCTGACATTTAGACTCCAGCTTCAACCTGTTTACAAGCGGGCTTTCCAAAGGAAGGGGGTGGGGGATAAGGCCAAACAAAACACCAGCCGCCATCCCCCCCAAACAAGAAGTGACTTTCTGGAGGCACAGGCACCACCAAAAAGAGAAAGGAAGAAGGGGAGGAAAACAGCGACCGGCAGTTGCCTCCAGTTCTGACAACTCCAAAGAGACACACTTTTACAAGTGGCCAGCAGGCTGGGGTTTTGTAGGAAGGGGCCAGAAAGTGCCAACCGCAGAGGGGCGCAGAGATCTGCCCCGACCCCCGCCCCACCCCCTTTGGGTTTTGTTCACCGCGCTGTCATCTGTTCTTCAGACTTTTTTTTTTCTTTTTTCTTTTTCTTTTTTTTTTTTTTTTCATCTAACATGGTGAAGAAAGGGGTGAAGAAGAGAACAAAGTAACTCCTAGGGGAGCGAAGAGTGCTGGTGACCAACACCACCACTGCCACCACCAGCTCCCGCTGCCGCGGCCACCCACGTCCACCATTCACACCGAGACTGGAAAGGCGCAGGCAGCGGATCCGCGAGCGGAGCGAGGAGAGGCAGCCAGCCCTTCCGAGGAGTTATGGATGTTGGTGCATTCACTTCTGGCGAGATCCGCGCCCAGAGGGAGCTAACCAGCAGTCACCACCTCCAGCGGTCTCCTTGCTTTGCACCGGGTCTTACCCTTCCAGTATGTTCCTTCTGATGAGACAATTTCCAGTGCCGAGAGTTTCAGTACAATGTGGAAATGGATTCTGACACATTGTGCCTCCGCCTTTCCCCACCTGCCGGGCTGCTGCTGCTGCTTCTTGTTGCTGTTCTTGGTGTCTTCTGTCCCTGTCACCTGCCAAGCTCTTGGTCAGGACATGGTGTTACCAGAGGCCACCAACTCCTCCACCTCCTCCACCTCCTCCTCCTCCTCCTCCTCCTCCTCCTCCTCCTCGTCCTCCTCCTCCTCCTCCTCCTCCTCCTCCTTCTCCTCTCCTTCCAGTGCGGGGAGGCATGTGCGGAGCTACAATCACCTCCAAGGAGATGTCCGCTGGAGGAAGCT
>PVLC010000558.1:0-184376 GCA_004027655.1 Graphiurus murinus | reverse complement strand
AGATGTGGCCAACTAAATATTTACGTCCCCAAACCCTGTAAAATGATTAAGTGGAATACTTTCACACTAAATCACCCCCCCTCCCGTGTATACATTGTGCTGCTGCATCCCCTCCCCGAGGCACGCTCCCTCCGCCAAGATACCCACCCCTTGCCACCCTATCCACCCCTTCCCCAGCTTGTCACTAGTGGGACCACGCAGGGCACCCAGAGTGCTTGTAGGGCATAGATGCCCTGTTCTGACTCCAATGCCTTCCCCACCTCACCAGAAGGTCCCCTCTCCCTCTATTCTGAAAATGGTTCAAGTAAACACATCTTGTTTCTTTTCTCTGGCAATCTGAAGAGTTTGGGGACAGGCTCCTCAAGCTGAAAATAATTATCCGCTGTCAATTATAGGGGCTTTATGGGAACTTTATTTAAGAAAGAAAAGTCACTTCCGTTCTCTCCCTACCCCCATACTTTTGACCCACCACCTCTAGATAGGAGCGAAAAGCATTTTTTTCCCCTGGTTTTGATTTTTTTCCCCCTTTTGGGTCCTTCATGTTGGTTTGAGTGATTGCAGTCCGTGAAGTCAGCTTTTCAGGCACCACCGCTGCTATTTGTCTTCTGCCTGCCTTCCCTCTTGGTAACATGATGCTCATGTCTGCGTTGTCAATAGCATATGCGCTGCTTTCTGGTGTCCTGTTGTACTGTTTCTTCTGAAACCTCTCATATTGCAGAGCCATACTACTGCAGCATTGTAAACATCTGGGTCTGGATTCACACAGACCTCACACAAATTTCATTGTCATTCTTTTATTTTCAAAGTAAAAGTCATAACTCTGTTTCCATGGCTATCGTTTATCCCATCGAGTGGGCTTTCTCCTCTGCGCAAATTCTGCCTGGGATCCTTGGATTTCTTTCTTCCCTTCTTCCTTCCTTCTTTCTTGTAAGGGTGTGGGCTGGAGAGGGGGAAGGAGAAGGAGGAGAGAAGGGGTGGATATTGTGTCTCTTCTTGAGCCAATCCGGTGCAGCCAGATTATTGTGTTGGCTTCCTTTCCTAGTTACTTTTCAAGTGTTGAGACTTATTCATCCTGTAGCAATTGTTATTTGAAAGGATCCCAACGCTGTGTAATGGCACACTGAAGACAGTGGACAATGACATTTAAACATCTTTAGTGACCATTTAGCTTTATCTCAATGGTAAATTCTAAGTCACCTTTCAAGGGTACCTTTTTGTGTCAGTGGTTTGGAAATTAATTCCAAGCATGTATTTGTAAGCTAAATTAAGTATATAGGTCACATATTTCAAGAGCCCTTGGCCCCAAAAGTACCAGGTCCTAAGAAAAATGACAGTTCACCAGAATTTAGCATTTTATATTTAAGTAAAGATTTACAAGAAGTAAGACTTAGTCTTCTTCCTTGGGGATTCACACACATTCAACATAAACTTCTGTTCCTTTTCAGCTACTGATTCCGTTTACTAAAATTAGAAATATGTCTATAGGTAATAAAATAGTTTAGAATTAAAAGTGTTTTATGCTTAGTACTAGAGCCATATATATATATATATATATATATATATATATATATATATATATATATATATATATCCCATTCCCTATGTATTATTTCATTCTCATAGAAAGTGTCTGAAATAATATCATTATATCATTGATGATGATTTTCTTACTTGAAAGTCATCTTTTACCCGAATTCATGAGATACAATGTATAGCCTTGGTAGTTATTGATTAAAATATATATTTTTTGACTTTTAAAACTAAATAATGTGGTGACATCCAGTTAAGAGGAAGGAAAAGAAGCTGTCAAAACAGTGAGCTGGACAAATTGAGCTGGGAATTAAAAATAAATGTCCATGGACTAAATTTCTCTATTTTTAGTTCATGGGGAAAACTCAAAGAAATATAATAACATTTCAGAGTGTTAACTTTGAGCAAACTTTCTTCTTTTTTATTTTTGATAACATCTTGATTTTTTCCATTGCTATATTCTAAGTAGCTTTATAATGTAATGTAAGGACCAACTTACACTATTTGAGTTTATTCAACTTAAATTCCTGTTACCTAAAATAATTGATATTATTGTGTAATTAACTGCTTATTAAAATGACTCACAGGAACACACTGTATTTTATTTTTATAATATGAGCTATTTGAAAACAGGAAAGTATACAATTTTTATTATATAAACGAGTGTGGCAACTTGTCATTCTACTTGCTCAAAATATACTTATATCTCCATTGCAAGTTACTAATAGTTCTTTTTTAAACTATAAGCTAAGCATATTAAGTAGTAAGTCTTAAATAATTATTAAAAATAAAAGAGAGAGGGTCTTAGATTTATAAATATTGTCAAACTATAAATAATTTAGGCTTTCCAAGAACATCTGTATCAAAACCCAACAAGTGAAAAGTAGAAGTTGAAAAAGCTCTAATTTCACATGTGGCCCAGTAAGCAGAATGCTGCTACAGTTTCCAGCTGGACTGATTCAGCTGAACTGCATGGTATCATTAAGATATTGTCTAAATGTTGCATAATTACATGTGAACAAACTTTTGCCATGCCTACAGGGTAGCCAGCCAGCCAGCCCACCAAATGGTAGCCTGTTAAATATTAGGATATCTAACCTCTGAGGAGTGTCAGTTCCGTGTCCAAAAACCACATTTCAGTAACATTTTCCTAAACAAGTTATTAATTATTCTCAATACACAATGCTGTTCTTTTGAGGTTTGCTTATTTGAGGACTAATTTTTTTGTTGTTACTTTTGACCCTAGTATTATTGCTGCTAAAATACAGTAACAGCTTATCCAAGAGGTTATATGTTTGCGATGTCCTGGGTAATTAAACAACTGTTTACTGGCTTTTTGCCAGCAAAATGCTAACAAAAGGGGAGTAAGGAAATCACCCACAAGTATTGCAAAATCATTTTAAACTTGTACCCCCAAAGCCAGTTTCCAGAATTTGGATGGTTCATAAAATACTACATGGGCCAAAGAAACTCTTCTCAATTTAAATGATTATTATAACTTGATTTTTTGAGAGGGTGATATTTTTGCTCTTTATATTTTATATGGGAATAGAAAAAAAGAGCAGAACTGAATTATGTTTCCCTTGCTAGAAGTCTGGGAAAGCTTGAATAATTTAAAATAGCTGTGGTGTCTCTGTCACTAGATATGTGCAGGCTCATTTAGGTTTTGTTTTATCATTCTTTACATCTAGAGCTTTGCCCTTGAAACATTACCACTCGGCTCCAGTTCTGGCCTTCTAGAAAGGCTGCATACAGCTGTGAAGTGCCCTTGCAAATGGGACTGGCTGCCTTATTTCTGGATGTGAGTAAAACAGCTGTGAACTTCTCCCATGGCTGTCACTTGAAGAAAAGAGGAATCTAGTGAAAGGAAACTGTAACTCCAAACTTGAGACAAGTAAGGATGGATAGACCCCAAAACAGAGCGCCCCAGACCTCGTGGGCCTTTCTGAGAAAGGAGGATGGGAGACAAGGAGAAAAGGATTTGTTGAATGTGTGGTATGTGCCTCATCTCTTTAAATATATACCTCATTTCATAATCATAACAGTCACATGATGTAGATAACTACCTATATTTTTCCAACATGAAAATTAAGCCCAGAAAAAGTACATTGCCCAAGGTCATTGAACTAGAAATTGACAGACCATTATGTAAGCCTAAGCCAATGTGATGGTCTCTCCTCTCTCCTTATATACTATACCTCTCTGCTATTTCCAACATTAATACTGGTTTATTAGAATGAGATGCCTGTAATGTCTAAAAAAAAAGAAAAGAAAAAGAAAAAGGAAATTCCAAAACATTACTTGTTTTTTGCTCTGAAAACCAGTAGTTTTTAGAATTAAATTGGAACAAAAATAAATGGCAGTGGAATAGAAACAAAATGTTAAAGATAATCACAGGTGGCCACATGGTATCAGGCAATGTTAGTGTACTGTCTAGGGGAAGTCTCTCTCTTAATACTATGTGTGAGAATATAATTGCTTATGGACACACACAAGGTACTCATGCATCAATCTTACTCATGTTAACAGAGGTCATTAGGAATACATGACTATCGAAGAAAAATCCATGAATGGCATTGTGAATAGTAATTGTTTACAGCTGAGGGCTAAATGTTTAATTGTTCCCACGTGCAATAAAATAATTTGATTGTAAATACCTGTGGGAAATTGGGATGCTGCAGAAACTTCTAATATAAGACTCTTTAAAAAGGGCAACATCTTAGCAGACCTAGAGATATATAAACTTAGGATGCTTTAAAAATTAGTTTGCAAATCGAAAAGTTACTTTCCAGCATAAAAATGACAGATTGTTGTCTAGGATTAAAAGTTTACATCATTACTTTTTAATCAGGACTACAGCTTATTGTAGGAAGCTAAATAAAATAAGTAGTTGTTGAGGAAATTAGGGATTCCAATATTGTCTACTAATAAATACACAAGAGTTACCTGGAAAGAAACCTATAGACAATTTATGACTTCCACTGGTATCTTATTTAAGTTGTGGTTATTTCAAGAGTTTGGTCGCATAATTTATAACCAGCAGCATTTAATCATGAGCATCAAGGATTTATGAAGGTGGAAGGCACTGTATTTAATGTTTACATGACACTGTCCTACTACCTTAACTGCATACCTACCATATGGACCCTCCACTTTGATGGCTTTATCATAAATCCGTTAAAAATGCACAATTCAAGAGAATTTCCTCTTCATAAACCTGATTTATAAGGACCTACTAGAAGAAACCCAAGAAAACAGTTGGCAGGAGTCACAACCCATATTGGAGTAGAATTCAGAGACCCTCATCTCTGGTGTTGCAGTTCTGGGTGTTGCAGTAACCTATTACCCAAAGGTGTGGACCACTCATTAAAACCAGGTGTTTTTAAAAATTGAGGTTTAAGCACAGAACTGGAGAGAAGAAGGAGGAGGAGGAGGAGGAGGAGGAGGAGGAAGAGGAGGAGGGGGAGGAGGAGGGGAGGAGGAGGAGGAAGAGGAGGAGGCGGAGTAGTCATCTATAAAATCAAAGAAACCCATTGTATGCATATTTCCTTCTACATTATTACTATCCAGTTTACAGCAAGAACCTTCATTCTGGTGTATTTCCTTAGAATTTAAAGAACTTATCAAAGGCGTGAATAAGTAATTTGAATTCCTATACAATTAATGTTCAGAGGCAAACCCCAATTTGTTATTCCAAATGTCTGACTTTCCACATGCCAAAATGTTGGGGAAAAGTTAACAGCTCATTTGAAATGGATCTAATGTTCCTCACATTTATGAGCTGCCTATGAATATCTACATCTTTCCTAAGCTTTAAATGTCTGTACGCTTATCCAAAATTATAGTGCAAATGATATTTCTTTTTTATGCTTCAGAGAGAAGAGTAATACATGTGTATTAGTTCAAAGTGATTTTAATCTATCATAATATTAATCCTGTGAACTTTGCACTGAAGAACAATTCAGATGACAGTTTTAGTATTACTGTTCCAACATTTGTCAACATTAATAGTTGATGTTTTCTTAATATAAGTAAGTAAAATATTAGAATTTTCCTCCCAGAAAATAAGAACTTCTTTTAACTTTGCTGTGAGATTGGGTGTAAGATGCATGTTTACATAATTTTAATTAAGTTTTATCACTGTGTCTAGATGTAATGAACTCATTTTGTCTCAAGTCCTTTATGCAGAAGTATCTTCATCGCACATGGTTTATTGCAATGATTTAAGGTCTCTTATATTTGCCATTTGACCTTGGCTTTGTATTTGCTACTTGCTTTTGCAGATTTAAAATACTTCTTATAGTCACCACTATTTTATTCTCATGGATATTACCTTTACCTGTGCCATTCGGTTGCTGTAACCAAGAATAACCTAGAAATGTGCCTTTAAAATGAAAAAAGGGAAATAAACCCTCATCTTGGGACATCACCAGTGACACTCTCATACTGGATTAATGAATGCAAAATTTTGATGTTTTACAGAATCAATTTGAAACCCAGTACTTAGATTGTACAGATTTTTCACAAATAGAAAGTTTCAAGATATCTAAAAGGGAGCCAGGTCACCCACAAAATAATGGTCTTAAGGGCTCCCTTGCTTTTAAATCAGGTCAGTTGTGTTCTTTCTTTGAACACTGTGTTCTAATTGGAACAATAAATCAAAGAAGACACTCAGAGTAGATTCCCATGTAAGGTGGACAACTGGACAGTGACTGTTTACTGCTGCTAACACGTGCATCCAATTACCGTTTGATAGATTCATAGTGCTGGCAGTAAAGCATTGCCTTATTTTATAGCTCACCTAATAATTCTTCAACCTTAATCTGTCTACCTTTACCTATACCTAATCTGTCAGTACCTGTGTTATCATTAATGAGGAATTTTCAAATGCTTGGCATCCTTCCTACAATGAATGATGTCATTGAGATGTTAATGAATCATGTAAAGAAAACCTAATAGAAGGCAAAGTATTGATTTTGTTGGCAATTATTGATTAAATAATTGTCAAGTAAACAAACCTAATAATTTCATTACAACTGCAATCTAACTCTGAAATATAGACCAACTACAAGATTGAGAATTTTTTAAAAGATATTTTGAAGTTTTTTTTTTCTGTAATTATTCCTTTCTTTTGGGGGGACCTCATGAAAATGCTTTACTGATAAACATACACTTGTTTTATCCTTCACCTTTTTGGAGGACTTGCTATAGAGGATAACTTGACGTCTTCGTCTTCGGTCCCTTCACTTCATTATTATCTCCTCCTTCATCTTTTTTCATGGTTTCTAAACCTACTGCACACCTTGGAGGTGAGGAAAGTTATCCATTAGTATTATCATCACTCAGGTGGCATTAAGAGCCAGGGGCTTAGATAGTTTTGGATGTGTAGCATCCAAAACAGATAATCTGTATTCTGTGCATCAAACTTCAGCAATTTAAATTCAAGATACTCCACCTAGGAGCCTTTTCTCATTTTGACTCTCCAGTGAATTCTGCCTTATCCCAATCTCTAAGCCAATTTCTTCTAAGATCTGCCTCAAGGAAGTCAGCAAACCCTAGATAAATACCTGCTGAGAGTGGAAGCTGCTTTCCTATTTCTAGGTCCTTATTTTGCATTTCCCTCCAGGTTAAATTCTGCACCCAATACCTCTTTCTTCAGGTTCCTTTTGCCTTTCTTTTAAAACAAATTAGCACATATATCACTTACTAGCTACTTTATCATTTTTCTTAGTTTTCCACCTTTTTCTGAACTCTTATAAGAAGAAAGTCAAGATGATCAAAGAAATCTAATGATCATTGTTCTTCTACTTTAGTAGAAGATGGATGCTGACTTGATATTTTCAACTTTCAGAGTGTCTTGAAAATTATCAAACTTCTCTGCATACCCCTGCCAAATGTATGTAGCTTTTGAAAACAGATCCATGTTCCCTTAGTAGTGGTTACCAATGGGGAAGCAGTGTAAAGCCCACATGCATATGTACTTCAGGCTGATGGAAGATAGAAATATACCTGACCTTATTAGGAATATTCTGCAACACTGATAGGAATTAGAATTTGAATTCATATCTAAGTGTATTCCTCATGCTTCTTCTGAGAAAAACCTTTTGGGACTGATGGCCAAGTTAGATTAATTTTATTATATGTAGAATCTAGCTATGTACATAAATTAAATTTACCTGTCATTAAAATAATAATTAAAAGCCAAACTTCAGCCGGGTGCGGTGGCACACACTTGTAATCTCAGCATTTGGGAGGCTGAGACTGGAGGATCCGGGTTTGCAGCCAGCCTCAGCTACCTAGTGAGGCACTCAGCAACTTACTGAGACCCTGTTTCAAAATAAAAAAAAAAAAAAGATTAAAAGAAAGAGAGAGCTGGGGGGTGTAGCTCGGAGGTAGAATGCCCCCAGGTTCAATCCCCAGAATTGCAAAAAAATAATGATAATAATAAAATAAAAAAGCCAAACTTCTTTTCTTAACTGTTTTCAAGTTTAGAATATCTGATTTGATCAAATTATTTAAAGGAGGAATTAATATTCTGTAATATGGGGAAAATGATAACAAACAAATGACTGATTTACATTATTAGTGAAAGTGGGATATTTTATAATAGTAATGGTAGCAGTAATTATTAGATTTGTGGGTCATTTTTAGAGTATCTCTGTAAAAGAATATGATTCCATAAATCGGGGGGGGGGCTGAGGATGTCAATCAGATTATAATATAAAAGTTTGATGAACAAAAATACAGCCATGTTTTGAAGCTCAAAAATGTGACAGCCAGGAAGCAAGAGAGATTGTCGTGAAAATATTAGAAGCCAGAGGAAAAGCAGGAGAGCAGAAGAGGCTGAAGCGCATTTAGTCATACTGAAAAGAGGAGATACTTTGTTGGAGTGATGAAGACAAGGATTTTGAACTCCCAGGAAAAAGATCAGGCTAGTGAGTAGCACTGAAAAGGGCTGATATGACAAGAAAGGTGTGAGGGAAATATAACCCAAGCCTGGGCATTGGACGGGATGTTAAATTAAGTGAAACGAGAACCTGTGATCTGAGGAATCCCAGAGAAGTAATCGCAGCCAGGGTATCAAAGTAAGGAAGGCTCAGACCGAGGTCCTGCTAAAATACTGTGTGATGGAGTGCTTCAAGTGTGGGCTTTGATTCCAATGGTGAAAAGTCAGGCCAGGAGTGAATGTGAGCTTTGAAGCCAGACTTGGATGCAAACCAGGAGATAGGAGTGTATGATTTTTGGACAAGATGTCATTAGTAAAATGGAAATATTAAGAAGATCTACCTCTTTCCTACAATAAAGATTGTACCCAGTCATTTATTCATTCATTATCTAATTCAATAGAAATGCAAGTGCTTGCTTTTGTCAACAACTGTGTGAAGCACTGGGTAGATGGTGTACTAGAAAATGTTGCCATTTCTGCCAGGTGTGGTTGCTCACACCTGTAACATAATCCCAGTACTTGGGAGGCTGAAGCAGGAGGGTCAAAGGTTCAAGGCCAGCCTCAGCAAATTAGCAAGCTCAGCAACTTGGTAAGAGACCCTGTTTCAAAATAAAAAAATAAATAAATAAAAGGAGCACTGTGGGTGTAGCACAAAGGCAGAAAGATCCTGACTTCAATCTCAGTACCAACAACAACAACCGCAAGAAAAAAAAACAAAAAACGGTTGCCATTTCAGCTTTCACAAAAGTTTGCACTCTATAGGCAGTGTTAAAAAAAAAAATAAGTAAACCAAGAGATACATCATGAGAAACTGAGATGAGGATTATGAAAGAAACAAGTAGGGAAGCCGGCCGTGGTGGCACATGCTTGTAATCCCAGCATTTGGGAGGTTGAGACCAGAGGATTCAGGTTCAAGCCATCCTCAGCTACCTAGTGAGGCACTCTGCAACTTAGTGAAACCCTGTTTCAAAATAAAGAATAAAAAAAAAGGGGGGGGCTGGGGGTATAGCTCAGAGGTAGAATGCCCCTGAGTTCAATCGCCAATACTGCAAAAAAAAAAAAAAAAAAAATGTAGGGAGGTAGGGAGACTTAACAGCCAAGAGGTAGGCACAACTCCAATGATTGTGGCTAGAGAAACTTCTGAAGGAGGTGGGAGGGAGCCCATGGGGAGAGTTGGTACCTCTTCCAGGAAGTGCAGGGAAGGCATACAGAGGCTGCACTGGGCCCAGGTTTGGGAAAATCAAAGCCAACAACGTTTATAACAGCTTAACAGTGCTGGGCACACAGCAAGCCTTCGTCAAGTGAATAGGATAGTAACACAAGCAAATAGGGTGTTTCCTCTTGTTTTAGGAGAGAGCAACTAATTATTATTTGATGCAGTACAAATGAACAACACTAGAATTGAGTAAAAGCGCACGAATGAGGAAAATGCCTGATCTTTTTCTGAAAATGGAAAATACTTAGAACTACCTGAAACTTGATTTGGAATGGTAGCATTCATAATGTTCTGGGGCTTGGGAGAAAGAGTAGAGGCCCAGTTCTTTAAGAGATTGGCAGCAGATACTTGACAATTAAACAATAACTTGAGGAGAGAGCAAGGAACTGGAAATAGTGAACAGAAGATAATAAATGACTTTAAGAGCACAAGTTATAAAAGCACCAAAGAAAGGGGGAAAGAACCAAAACTATGGTAACCAAACAGAGAACTATGGAGCGTTAAAGAAAGCTATAGGAAAAGCAAAAGGAAAAAAGTAAAACTGGGCATGGTGGCACGTGTCTGTAAACCCAGTACTTGGGAGGCTGAGACAAGAGGTAAGCAGATTTGAGGCCAGCCTCAGTAACTTAGTGAGGTCCTCAGCAGCTTAGCAAGACCCTATTTCAAAATTTAAAATGATACTACTACTACTAACAATAATAGTAACAGCTATGTAGCTTTGAGGTAGAATGCCCCTGGGTTCAATTCCTAGTACTGAAAAGAAAAAGAAAACAACCTCTTAATTATTTTATTTTAAATCACATCTTATATTTCAACTTATGATATGGTTTTGGACAAGGACCATTTACAGATGCCCAACTTTCAGTAAGCCCTGCAGTGATTTCCCATTGTTCATCCTATGTCTATGACCTTTTTGGCTGCCACCCTTGTAGAGTTTGCGAGCTAGAGCTAGAAACAGAAGAATGTCGTAGGGACTCTGCAGATCATACAAGGCAGTTTACACTCAATGCCAAGAAGCAAGGCAGAATTTAAATAAACAGCAACCTCTCTCTGAGGGAGAGATGGATGACATCAGAAGTTACACTCAGGAGATGGATCTCGAACTAGACATGGACTTCAATGAAAAGAGAAGAATAGGAATCTCTTCAAATAGGTTACAACAGCACAGGGCTGCAGAACGTAACATGAAGTTTTTAAGAATCATAGGCAGGTCAACAGAGAGGAACAATTTGCATGCTGGTGAATGTACCAAACCAAGTATGTACCTGCTACTATGTCAAAGGGGAGTATATAAATATCCCCACAATTGAGGACCTCAATTTGCTAGCAAATTATTACATTAACATAGTTTCCATTTAAAGTTGACCTTTATTTTACTACTTCATATGTTTACATTTTAAACAAATAAAAAAAAACAGAAAGAAAGCAAAGGAATATTTGAAAAAAAAATCTATGCGGTATTATAACAGACATAATTTCAAATATGGTAAATATAAAAAATTGTAGTTTTATTTTGAAAATAAAACATTGAAACAGCATATGTACCCCATAGATAGGGGCACTTATGTGAAAATAAAATAACAATTACAAACTTTTAAAAGCAAGAAAAAAAGAAAAAGTGCTTAACATGTATATATCACTGGGAACAGATTTTGTGATTTCCCAGCAGACTCCCACAGGGAATGGAGGCATCTACATCACTTGCTCTCCTTGTGTATTTGTTCTTGTCATTTCTGTTCTAAGTTGTCTTAGATTTACTTGATTTAGGTGATTAGGAAAAGAAACAAAGTAGTCTACACTCTTTTCTTTACAAAAGAGTATACTTAAGTTTTTTTTAAACAAACTAGGAGCAGGGCACTGACAGCATATATACAATCACATCCACTAACAAGCCTATCAGCTCTGGAGGCCGACTTCTCGGGGTAAAATCTGAACTCTATCTAAAACTCCATCACTGTGTGACCTTGGCCGACCTACTCCTTAAGATCTTTATTTCTGCATCTCAGTAAAGATAGGATATCATCTATCTCATCATTGCTGGGAAGATGAGTTCTTGAATTTACAAGTGAGACTATAAATGTGAAATTGTAATTATAGGATCTGGCATGTTTTCAGAGGTCAAATGTTAATGCTCATTACTCTTTTTATGTGATGACTAACTTGTGATTAATCATCTCATTATCAGCAAAGATCCCTAGATCATAGAATGATTCAAGAAATTAGACAGGAAATTGATACTATAGCACCTAAATTTGTTTTATAGTTTGTAACACACTTTATTGTTTTTGTCAATTGATCCTCAGAACAATGCTATGATGTGGGCAAAGTAATCATTATTTGCCTTCATTGTATGTTTAGATGAGGAAATTAAGCCTGAATGTCACAATGCCAGACTGAAGTTATACAATTAGCTTAAATGAGTCAGAGTTCAAATCTGGCCCAGTCCTGGCTAGGGTGATCTGCAGTCTTGGTTTGCCTGGGACAATCCCAGTATATTCTTCTTGTTCTGGCATATTTATTAATAGCACTCCATTCAGTTGCAAAGTATCATATTACAAAATCATCCTAGTCTTTGTCAGTCTGGTCTATATAAGGCACACATGTGCACAAGTCAGTTCCTTGTATTTCTTCCCAATGTCCTCAGAATAATGTCTCTATTCCTTCACATGTCATGTAAAGTCCTCATGAATTGCGGACCTACCAATCTCCTGGCCTCACTTACCATACTCTCATTATAGATATTCAGAGTTGGGTTAAATTCCCTAATGTGCTTTGTCCCCTGGCATTCAGCCTTTGCAGATACTACAAAATCAGCCTGGGATGGTATCCCTCCCCTTGTTCCCAACTCTCCTTCCCTTCAAGTTTCAGCTAGATGTTTCTGGGAAGCCTTCCTAAAATTTGAGTGTCCTTGTAAAACTGGTGGTCCACCCCAACCCCAAACCCTATACCTAGTATAACACTATTCTATATCTGATTGGTTGACTGTTTACCCAGCTAGTTTCCTCATTAATTGAAAAATTGTTGAGGGTGCAGACTATATCTCATTGACTTTTGCATGAAGTACTTGATTTAGTATCTGGCATATATAATAAGTCGTCTTTCTATATATTATTAAGCACTCTCTTTTTTTTTTTCAACTACATGACATTGATCAAATCACTTAGATTTTCTTTAGGTCAGTCATCTATTCTGGGAAGTGTAATTATTATATGACTATCTACCTGAGAAGAGATGGTTTAAGTAAATGGTTATCTTAAAGTTCCACTTAATCCTAAATTTCACAATTCTGAGAGGTTAGAAAATAAGTTAATAGGGTCATCATTATTAACTGACTGTGAAATAATTAAATTCTTTTGATCTTCTGAATATAAATTGTGTAATCATGAAATGGATTATTTCTCATGTTTTCTCAGTTTTTCTATCCAAAGCTACTATTGATGATGTTCAGTAGATATTAGTAATGACTTTACTCACTTTTGAAACTCTTGTTGGCTGTGAGATAGTAATTTCTGGTTCCAGAATTGTGTTTGCATTCTTGGATAAAGTGATGACAATTAAGAAATGAGCAACTCCTAGTAATTCTTTTAGAGAGGAAGAATAATGTACTTCAGAGAGTGGGAGTAAAGGGATATGGCTTGTGGTCTCAGCTGTGTCAAAACATTTACTGTGCAATCTTAAGCAGGTCATTTACTTTATCTTGGCCTCAGAAACTGAACCTATGAAATGAATGCAAGGTATTAAACTAAATTATTATTAAAATATTTTAGTTCAGTATATTCATTTTATGGACTAAGGACAAGATTCCAGGAACATACCCATATTAGAAAATAATACCCATAGCTTGCTGGATAATAATAAACCAAAGACATCAGGTCCTAATCCCTGGGTCCTGTGGTTGTTATTTTATATGGTGAACTTTTTACAAAGTGATTGAGTTACTTGAGTTATGTATCTTGAGATGAGGATTATCCTTGCATTATTTAGGTGATCCCTAAATGCTATCACAAGTATTCTTAATGTAAGAGAGACAGAGGAAGATTAGCCACACACAGAAAGCAAAGGTGATTTGATGATGGTTAAAAAAAAAAAAAGAAAAAGAGATTTTAAGGTGTAATGCTGTTGACTTTGAAGATAAAGGAAGGAGCCATGAGCCAACTAATGTGGCTATAAAAATTAGAATAGGCAAAGAACAGATTATCTCCCTAGAACCTGCAGAAAAACTCTGAGGCTCTTAAACCTTGATATAGGCCCAGAGAAATTGATGTTGGACTCTTCTAGGCCCCAGAATTGTAAAAAAAAAAAATTGTATGAAGACACCAACTTTGTATTAATTTGTTAAAAAAGCAATGAAAAACTAATACAGATTTTAATATTCACAATGGGGTCCTACTGCAACAAATACCTAAAATTATGAACATAACTTTGGAATTGGAGAAGAGCCATGAACTAGAAGGCATATGATTAAAAAAAAAAAGTCTGAATTTCCTTAAGCAGATTTCTGGCAGATATGTGGAAATAGAAATTCTGATGAGAATTTAGGAGGAGATGAGGGGCACAATAGAGAAACTCTAGACCATCTAGAGAATACGTGTTTGATCATAAATAGAATGTTGGTAGGAAGACCAGTGTTACTTGTTCTTCTAGTGAGGATTCAGAAAGAAAACGAGGAGTGTGTTATTGGAAACTAGAGGATGGGCAATCCTTGTGTGCAAAGCAAAACTTTTTTTTTTTTTTTTTTGAGGTACTGGGTACTGGGGAGCATTCTACCTCTGAGCTACACCCCCAGCTCTAATTTTTATTCTTTATTTCGAAACAGGGTCTCACTAAGTTGCAGAGAGCCTCACTAAGTAGCTGAGACTGGCCACGAACCTTTGATTCTCCTGTCTCAGCCTCCCAAGTATTGGGATTACAAGCATGGGCCACCACACCCAGCTCAAAGCTGAACTTTTTTTTTTTTTTTTTGCGGTACTGGGGATTGAACTTGGGGGCATTCTACCTCCGAGCTACACCCCCAACCCTATTTTTTATTTTTTATTTTGAAACAGGGTCTCACTAAGTTGCAGAGTGCCTCACTAGGTAGCTGAGGCTGGCCGCGAACCTGGATCCTCCTGTCTCAGCCTCCCGAATGCTGGGATTACAAGCGTGCGCCACCACACCTGGCTAAAGCTGAACTTTTAAGTTGATGAATTTAAGTATTTAGCTGATAAAATTTCCAAGCCAAGTGTTGAAGGATCAGCTTGGTTTCTTTCCTCGGCTTATGGTGAAATTCAAGAGGAAAGAGATAAAGGGCAGAAAGCTAGCTGCTAAGCAAAATGTAGACAGCATTTGATGTTTTGGGAAATTCTTAACCTCTCCATATTGCAAAATATTCTAAATTGGGAGATCCATTCTTAAAGAAAACCAAGGGAGTGGCTGGACAACCTCATACTAGTGTTTAAGAGAAAAGACATGTGATGGAGAGGCTTCCTTTGCCATCTCAACAGAAGCTAGAAATAGAAATGAGATCATCCAGGAAAGATCCTTCCATGGCATGAATCCTTATGACACATACAGGAGGCTCACAAATTTTTTAGAATGTTATATCAGCAGAAACACTGCCAGCTTGGACAGAGATAAAGAGAGGGCAAAGGGAAGAATGCTGTCAGATTTCCCAAATTCTACATGCAGAAAGTAGGCTGATAAGTCTATTCAGCTAGAAACACTTGCTATCCTTAAGGGAAAAGGAAGGATTACTGTGAGTATAGAGCCTTGGGCACAGAGGAAGAGCTGTGTGCTCAGAGACAAAGACTCTAATCATGGGCCCAGAGGTAGAACTCTTAAGCCAAAGAGGATTATTTCCAGGCCTTGAAACCTAGGGAATTTGCTCTGCTGGATTTTGAAATTGTTTGGGACTGGTGACTTCTTTCTTTCCTACATTTTTCTCTTTTTGAAATGGGCATGTCTGTAACAGTTTTACTTTGCCTCTCTTACCATTGTATTTTGGGAACTAATAAATTATTTCCTAGTTTTACAGATTCATGGTGGAGAATAATTTTGCCCCAGGATAGACCATAATCAAAGCATCATCCAGTTTTTATGAGATCTGAGATTTGGGGTTGATGACATTCAAATGAAATTTTTGGATTATGCTATAATGGGTGAAGACTTTAGGGGATGTTGAGGGATGGAATTAATGTATTTTGCACATGGAATGCATTTGAATTTTGAAGGACCAGTAGATTGTAAAAGGGAGAATAATAGCCACCCAAAGATATCAGGTTCTAATCCCTGAAACCTGTGAATGTTACCTCTTATGCTAATGTTTTGCCAGTGTGGTTACATTAACAATCTTGAGATTATCTTGATTATCCAGGTGTGCCCTAAGTGCCATCATAAGTGTCCTTAAAAGAGATGCAGAGGGAGATTAGATATACACCTCAAAGGCAGAAGATGATTTGATGATCGAAAAAAAGATTCTAAAGATGCTATACTATTGGCTCTGAACGTAGTGGATGGGCTACAAGCCCAGGAATGTGGCTCCAGAAGAATGGATGACCCCCTAGAGATACTCGTAAGGGGGTATAGTCCTGCCAGAAGCTGGATTTCAGCCCAGTGTGACTGATGTTGGAGTTTTAGCCTACAGATTTGTGAGATAATAAATTTCTGTTATTTTTAAGCCACCTATTTTGTGGTCAGTTGTTACAGCAGTCCCAGGAAACTAATATGGCAAACGATTACACTTTATGTGGATCAAACTAAGGATGATTTGACAAAAACACAGCAGTATCTTATGGTAGGAAGCACTAAGCATTCATGGATTAAAATAGAGATAAACACCAATAATTTATCCACCTCTTAATTAACTCCAACTGAGATGTCAGTAGACTTCTCTTTCCTATAAGTGTTAAGCAAAATAATTTGTGTAAACATACAAGCAAAGTATCAGGCTCATAATGGAACCTTAAATTTAGTTCACTCTAAATAGATAACAAGTTTAAATAACTACCTGTTTTTAAAACATTGTTTAAAATATATAGTTTATTTGCTCACATTGTGTTCACTATTAGGAAATACAATAACAAAAAGCTTTGGCTTATTTGATTCAGAACTTGGCTATACAGCTGGTCTGTTTTCTGTTATGTTTCTCTTGAAATGGTCCAAGATCCCCTCTCCTGAAGATGCATGCTAACCCCATGGGAACCTTTGCTTAAGAGTACCACTTAAGCTGGGCATGTTAGCACACAACTGTAATATCAGTTCTTGGGAGGCTGAGATAGGAGGATCACAGTTTCGAGGACAGCCTCAACAACATAGTGAAACTCTCAGCAACCTATAAAGACCCTGTTTCAAAACAAACAAACAAACAAAAAAATAAAGAGATGGGGTTATAGCTCAGAGATAGAATTTCCTTGAGTCCTATCTCCAGTACCTCTCCCCGTAAAAATAAATCCTTATAGATAAGGATTATAGAAGACCAGGTTTTAAAAAATAGTTAATATAATTAAAATGTCAGCAAGTAGTACTTTCTGAAGGATGCTTTCAATGCTTCAGTACAGTTTGTTGAAGCTACTGTACATTTTATCTTAATGCTTTTTATCATCTATCCTCTTTATGTAGGAAATTCACATGGTATTCTAAGTTTAAGCCTTTCCCATCTCAGCATCTCAGGTGTTATCATAAGAGTGCTTATCATCTTGTTGTTTGTAGCACTTGAATTTTTAAGGCCAGTCCAAAAAATAAAAAGAAAAGAAAAATACCCTGTGCGATTCTACAACTGGCATTTCCTCTTCACAGAAAATTAGTTTCCCTCACAGCAACAGGGGCTATGAAGTTGTAGACAGGAGATAAATGCTTTGTTGTCAAGTCTTAGGGTAGTGGGGCTTTTGCCAAGCAGAGGCTGATTGTAACAGCTGCTAGTTTAGGGTGTCACGGTACTCACTCATTTTTCCCCTCAGCACTCATTGTCAGCTGAGTGCTAGGGCTGTAGTCATTTGAGAAGAGAGATAATGGTGCTGATGTTGGGCAAGGTCGGTGCAATTAGGAATAGGGTTGTGGAACAGAGGATCTGGGTAAGAGATATGCCTAGCATTACCCTGAGCACTGCATTTTACTTATATTCTCCAAGACCATGGAAATAGCATAGGTCCATTTAGATCTCTAGGTTTTTAATTATTTCTTGATGATAAAATGGCCACAGAGACAGTCGTGTATTCTTGTTTGAGATCTAGCCCCTAGCCATTTCCCTTAATAAACATAAGATCCCTTCTAATAACTACTTTATTAGAAAAGAGGTTTGGAGCAGAAAGAGAAGAAGGGCAGATTGGAAAGAGATGATGATGATGACAGGCAATAATAGGTATTTTTTAAACTTGGATTTATGAACCACATGATTAGAATGAACTAATATACTTGCTCAAAATGTATGCGTCTTATTTCAAAAATACTTAATGGGGCAGTGGGGGGCAAATAAAGGGTTCATATATAGCAATATGAACTTTAATGAATCTTTAATAAATATCCTTAAGTGATTTTTTTTTTTTTTGTGGAACTAGGGATTGAACGCAGGGACATCTGCTTCTGAGCTGTACCCCCGGCCCTATTTTATTTTTATTTTGAAACAGGGTCTCACTAAGATGCTGAGGGCCTCACTAAATTGCTGAGGCTGGACTTGAACCTGTGATCCTCTTATCTGAGCCTCCTATGTACTGGGATTACAGTGCTGGGATTACATTACCAGTTGCACTACTATACCTGGCTCCTAAGTGATTCTTAATACCAAAAAAATTCCGAGTAACAATAATGTTAAGAATGACACTAAGTTAAGTGTGTAGGTGATGGGAAGATAGGCCAAAAGTGTTTTGCACTTAATATCATTTGAAAAATATGGCAGAAAGAATTTCATGCATACATTCCATGTTTGTACATTTTCAATTTTTGTGTATATTCTGGGAAAGGAGAAAGTATCCGTGTGTTCTAAAGTAAGTTAAAACATATGCTTAAGGTTCGAAGCTCTCTGGTTGGTTGGTGGAAGAGATTTTCTGATAAATCTGAGATTAGGTCAGTTTTCAACTCGCTGTTGTGTGTATGCCGAGGCTGCAGGGAGGTAGGAAAGGATGCAATACTCACCTCACACTGTGTCACAGTGCTCCACCACTGCTGTTTATGAGCAAGAGCTGGAGATGCTGCACCAGATGACAATCATGTAAACAAACTTTCAGGGCCCCTTTTTACTTATTCTTCTTTCTTTTAGCCACAGGAATTTGTGCATACGTGTCTCTAACCCCCAAAGTGTTGGCAGCATCCTACCCCTCAAAGTGATCATTTTAATTTGGAGCATAGCTTCCAATGCTGGAAATATGACAAAGAAATTTTGATGAGATTCTATGTGGTTTCCTTGAGAACTATCTTTGGAGCTCCAGCAATTCCTTAATGTCTTATTTGTATTGAGAGGAATTCCTATTTGTTATGATGATATTTTTTTTCTTCAGCTGTGGAAATTATTTGCTTGTATTTCAGTTCTTGTGTATGACCCTTTTCTCAAATGATTGAGATTGGCACAATAGTAAAAGCTGTGACAATATCCACCTTGGGTATTTCATGAATATGCCAATTATAGGCTCACTTCTAATATAAATGACATTTCCTTATACCTACAAAAAATAATCCATACCAGATTTATATCTCATGTAACTTATGAACTATCTCTTGGAAGGTTACAGAGAATATGAATATAAGCATTTGAAGGAATTGATACATGTAGCACACCTCTGATGCACCTTTGTCCCTCTACATATTTTTTAAAGTTTTCTCTGCGTTTAAGTCTCAAAGCCATTTAATAAGCTTAATCAGAATATATTTAGCAGAGCTTAGCAGTATATAACCACTGACATTGGCCATAATTTAGTAGCCTGAGATCATTATTGTACTGACCAACCTAAAGTAGTATGTTTGGATTTTCCCTCATCCCTAAAGACTTCATGGGGTTTTGAAATTATTTGTTATATCCTGCTATGTTATGTCTTAGGAGGCACATGGCTGGAAGCATTTTTGCCATAATGTTTTGTATTCCAAAGAAGGCATGAAATTATTTCTCCTATGAAAGAAGCAGAATTGCACACTGCCGATTTTATTCACCAGAAAAATTCCATCCATCAGTTGTCATATTATATGTTATTTCTCCTTTGGTAAAATGATTCTCAATGAAAGCACACTGTCTCTGTCCTAGATCATCCTATTCAGTGACTGACACTGACACTCTAATTGAATTAACAAACTAACATTTTAGTAATAGTGACATTTTATAGTGAAGCTAGGAGCTAGAAAGAGAAAAGTGAGAACTTGGAATAAGTTGCATTATTAACTTCATTCATATTAAAAATACATGAAAAATTCAGAGATATTTTCACAATCTTTTCAATTAACTATATAGGAAACTCTTGATTCTTCTCTATTAATCATGGAAAATGTTCATGTTTTAATTAACCACTCAGTTTTAAACAATGTATGGATTTTCGAAGGTCATTGTTATTCTTTATCATTATTATATTTACAGTATTTACTTTTTAAAAAGGTAGATTTTTAAAAATATACCTGTAAGGATTTAATTAGGCAACATTGAATGACTGATGCATGCTGGGTGAATGGACCCAACTACTGATAACTACCTCCTGGTTTCAGCTACTGTTTGACCTCTGGGTTTAGAATTGGATGAATAATAATAATAATAATAATAATAATAATAATAATAATAATAATAGAGTTGAATGAATCCCATATACTTTACATATGTACTCGTCGATCTTCAAAATAACCCAAGGGTGTGGATGCCGGGTCATCCTATTTGACAGATGGAAAACAGACTGACTACACTGAAGTCTTCCAGTTGAATGTGGTAACACTGGAGTTTTAGTCCAGGTAGTATGGCTCTAATTCACATGCACTTAGTCACTAAGCTATTGTGCTCTTCAATAAGATATACCTAGTATAATTCCTAGTATAACTTGAAATCCTTCAGTCATGCAGAAGTCAATGTGGCACTATGGTACATCAAAAAATTAAACTCCAAAGCTGGAGAAAACTTGCATAATACCCTGTATTTTCTTGACTACACTTTCCCTCCATAAAGACCAAAAAAAAAAAAAAAAAAAAAAACCCTCTTCTTGCCATGTGCAAATCTGTATCTACAGCTGCAAAATTCTGGTTCCTGACCGCTTTTGTCTTAATACTCAAGATGACTAAAAAAGAAATTGTTTGGAAAAATATATGCACTTCTCTGAAAGTAACCTTTTCAAAGGATGATGAACTAGAAGTATTTTTAAAATAGTTTTATAATATGAATTCATTTTTCTATCAGTTCTTTCAGCTTGTAATCCCTTATGTCATTTACTTAATATTAAATTTTTTCTTACCTACTCACATATGAGGAATAATATTTATTTTGCAGTTTGAGAAATATTTGTCTTGATGCCCAAACTGCCTGAAGACATACTCTTTCACTAAGAAAGCAAAATTTTAAGAGAAGTTTACTTAGGATTGCTGATATTTTCTCTTTTATTTAATTTCCCCATAGTTCCCAAGTTCAAGACTTGAGGTATTCTTTTTATTAAAGAAAAGTCATTCATATTAAATACCCACATCTACATATAGCCATTTCTAAGTAAAATGATCAGAACACTAGATCAAATAAAAGATCTATTTCTGCATCTTAGCAAATGCCTTTCCTAATGAATTTCAACCAAACTAACCTAGAATCAGCTCTTGGCATACCTCATGCTAATGGTAGATTTGCTTTTTGCTTTTGAAGGTGAATTGATATTCACAAATCATACGTCACAAGCCACTAAAAGTGTCAGAATCCCACAGCAGGCCCTTGGTGGCTTGTTAATCTCTCCTGTTTAAAGGAAACAGACTAATTCACTTAAATATAATGAAAGCCATGCCTGCTCCAGCCAAGTCCCTCAAAGATCATCAGCCCATGCAAGTTCTGCCTTCTTTCCTCACCTCTTTCTTTCCTGGCTCTGACAATTAAACACAAAACTAAGAGGCAATGATTTCCTTAATGTCACCATGTCTAAGTTATTTCAGATGTCACATATGTGAATATATAGTTTTTTTTTTCTGGCATCAAAAATATATATAAAAGGGGGTCTCCCTTCCCACCTTTTACCATTGTTCTCAACAAAGCGTGAAGATAACCCAGGATGCTAAATGCAGGGGCCTGATGTATATATAACCTCTTGCCCTCATTATTCTAATTGGATTCTGTAAGGGGAGGGAAAGGAAAATAAAATAACACAGAATAGGAATTAATTGATACAGACATGAGAAAGGAAACTTTTAATACTGACTCAGCTAAAATCTGGGAATATTCTAATCATAATGATTGAAGAGCAGTTTCAGAGGATTAATGACAGATGATTGATATAATGCTAACAGGAGGGAGGGAAGTAATTTATCTTAACTCATAGTGCTCAGAAATTGTCCCACTATGATCTACTGTGTCCACAAAGTATTATTTTTAACATTTCTCATACTTATATTTATTTTTGAACTCTGAAGAAAGAGCCAACTGTTCTTTCTTATTACTCAGATACACACAATCATACTTGTGGCTAATTATGTCTATATTTATTTCTCCCTTTCCTAACCTTGCATATTTTTTCCTTTTGGTAGCATTGGCTATTTGTGGCTCTCCAGGCTGAAACTAATTGCAATGTGTACTAAGGTTAGATCTTCTTCTTCAATGCCTTAGTGACAAAGGAAGGCACCTGGGACAGGGATGATAACAGATTCTTACTTCCAACATATGTCTTAATCAAAATTTACAGTTGTGAGAGTGAAAATCTGGAGTTATGATATTTAGAAGGGGAAAGCAATATTCATTACAAGCATACTGTACATGTTAGTCATGGCTCAGAGTAGAGTAGGAATTTTATGGAGCAAGAAGGGGGAGGTGCAAGAAGAAGGTTTTGGGTTTCCTTCTAAATGTATTTTTACATAGCATTAAAGCATCAGAATTTATAAAGAAAGAAACAATAACAAAAAGTAAATTTTTTTCTTTTTCTTTCTTTTTTTTTTTTTTTTGGCCAATTATTTGAGAATGAAATTGACCACTGGGAATGAGGCATGAAGAGACCAAAAGGAGACAATTGATTAAAGAACTCCCAAATGTGGCAGTGTCTGTAATTCTACAAGACAACCTGCCAAAGCCTGTTGACAGCTAATATTGGGGTATAAAGTCTGAGTGGAGGTCTTATGTATGGAAGGAGCTTTTGGAGGTCATTTAGGTCACTCCAGTCTTTCCACAAACCATACGATTTGTCATTTTAAAGGTCACCCACCCACACTGAGGTTTGAAAATAATCCTAATTGAGGAATCTACTATATGCTAATATATTTGGATGGATATGAGTGCAAGTAAGAATTGGGCTTACATAACTTTCTTAAAAATCTTTACATTCTCTCTATAAAAAACATCTACAAAGATTTTATTACCAGATTTTTACCTTGCTTTCCTTTAGCCAAAAAAATTCATATCATGATCGAATTCATTCAGATACTTTCTTTGGATCTACACAATATTTTCACATGTATTATCTCATTTGGTTTTCATAATTGCTTTATCAATTGTGGATCTAAATGGTGATTATCTTCATTAAATATGTGGGGAAACTCATGTTACACTTAAATTAGAATTTTCTTCTCCTGACTTCTAATTAATAATCTCACAACTACACTAGTACATTTTTCCTAGATCAATGTTTGTTGCACTATTGACATTTTATAGTACTTTTATTAGTGTGTTGAAATTCTATATCTTAGTGAGGCTCAATGTGATACAGACATACATGCATAAAACTTTTGGTATACTTCCTTCTGTATCCTACCTGGCTATCTGCCTCCCTTCCTGTACATGCTAGCAAAACTGATAGTAATACTTTTATATATCACCAAAGGATTACTTGAACTGTTTCCTCCCTCAACTCTCCTTTTTCCATCCCTACTTCCCACCCTTAATCCCCTTCCACTATTCTACTCATCCATCCCCACATTTATTGAAAGTCACTTATGCACTATTGACATTTTAAGCCAGACAATTATTTGTCGTAGAATCTTGCCATCTGTATGATAGGAGGTTAGTAGAGTCCCTGGTCTCTACCCACTGAATGCCAGTAACACCACCCTCCCAGTGTGACAACAAGTTTTCATAGTCATAGGCCATAGACCAAGGGATTGACAACCTGACCATATCTGGGGAATAATCATGTTCAATTTTTGTCAAGTATCATGAAATTCCCTAAATCTAAGATGTGCCTCCTCCTATTAATATACATAGGATTTTTAAGTTACAATATTTTCACAATGGCCATGCCTGTTCAATCACAGAAAATATAATCTAGCACTTTCCCTAGTAGTTACTTATAAAGCCTTTAGTTTCCTAGCAAAAATTATTTTCACCTTTCATTTAAAGAGTCATTGTAAGAAATGCTATTTATTTTTTTTCTTCTTAAATTTTAAATTTCAAAAGAAAAAATATGACATGATTTTTGAGAGTCTCTTAGCCACCTAAGTCTTGATCTAAGGTAAAAATCTGAGCCTTTAAGTTTTCTTTCTTTTTTATGATTCACATTGAAGTTGTGAGTTTCTGAAATATGAAGTTAATTATAAAATACAAATCAACTATAAAAATTCATGCATATTACAATTGCTAATTTGTTGCCTGATTACCATTGGTCCAGGACTATCATTTTTATGTACTTGGATTTGTGTGAGAGAGCTAGAGAGAAATGAACGTGAAAACAACTTGTGGAAAAACAATTAAGAATCTGTAGACTAAAAAGTGTATACAAAATTATTAGTAATTTCAAGTGGATATGTAGTGAGTGATATCCTATTATCTGACTAAAAAACAACTTTTCTAGGAGGAAGGAAAGCTATCACTATTTTCAGATGGCATAATCCTACACTTAGAAGATTCCAAAAGTTCAACCAGAAAACTTCTAGAGCTAATAAACAAATTCAGTAAAGTAGCCAGATACAAAATCAGCACAAGGAAGTCAATAGCTTTTCTATATATCAATAATGAATCCACTGAGAATGAGACAAGGAAAACAATTTCATTTATAATAACATCAAAAATAACTAGGAATAAATCTAACCAAAGGAGCAAAAGAACTCTACAATGAAAATTATGGAATACCAAAATAAGAAATAGAAGACATTAGACCTCCCATATTCATGCATAGGCTGAATTAACATTGTTAAAACAACTATATCAGCTGGGTGTAGTGGCACTCGCTTGTAATCCTAGCATTTGGGAGGCTGAGACTGGAGGATCCAGGTTCGCGGCCAGCCTCAGCCACCTAGTGAGGCCCTCCGCAAATTAGTGAAACCCTGTTTCAAAATAAAGAATAAAAAATAGGGCTGAGGGTATATCTCGGAGGTAGAATGCCCCTCAGTTCAATCCCCAGCCAATACCACACACACACACACACACACACACACACACAAAGTAATCTACAGATTCAATGAAATTCCCATCAAAATGCCAATAGCATTCTTTGCAAATCTAGAAACAGTCTTAAAATTCATATGGAAGAACAAAAGAACCAAACATTCAAAGCAATTCTCAGCAAAAAGATGATAGAGGCATCATAATACCTGATTTTAAATTATAATACAGAGGCGCAGCAACAACAGCAACAACAAAAAAGCACATAGTATAAAAACAGACACATAGACCAATGGAATAGAAAAGAGGACACAGAGAAGAACCACAGAAACACAGTCATTTGACAAAGGCCCTTGTTTCAGTCAGTATTATCACCGCTATGATCCAAAGACCTGACCACACAACTTAGAGAAAGGAAGATTTACTTGCTTTTAGTTCTAGAGATTTTGAGGGTTCAGTCCTTGTCAGTCCAGGTTGATTGGTGGAGCTTAGGGCATGGTAGCAGGAGGCAGAGAGAGGGAGAAAGCAAGTGCTCTGTTCTCACATTATTGAGGCTGGAAGGAAGCGACAGAACACAAGGAAGGGGATTCAAAGACACAAGCATAGTCCCCAGGGCCATGTCCCCAAGGACCTGTCTCCTCCAGCCACATACCACCTGTCTAGGTTACCATCCAGTAAATCCATTACAATGGGTTTATCCACTGATGAGATTACAGCCCTCGTGACTTAATTGCATCAACTCTAGACATTAATACATGAGTTCTTCAGGAGACATTCTATATCTGAACCATGACAGCACTAAAACTAAAAGATAGCCTTTTTATCGAATGGTGCTGAGAAAACTGGATATTCATATATAGAAAAATGATACTAGACCTCTGTGTCTCATCTTGCAGAAAAGTCAGCTCAAAATGGATAAAAGACCTAGGAATTTGACCAGGAAATTTAGAATGCTGGAAGAAAACATAAGGAGAACACTGTGACATATAGATGCAGGAAACAAATCCCTCAAAAAGACTCCTAAAACTCTGGAAACAATACTAAGTATTAATATATTGGATAACATAAAGCTAAAAGTTTCAACACAGAAAAGGAAACAAAAGCATAAAGAAAGAGCCGACAGAATGGAAGAAAATATTTGCCAATTACTCCTCTAAGAGATGATTAATATCTAGTATATATAAAGAATTCAAAAAATTACTAACAAAAAATAAATACAATCAATATGGGGAAATGAGCTAAGCAGACGTTTCTTTAAAAAGGAAGTACAAGTGGCCAGCAAACATATGACAAAAATGCTCAACATCTTAGAAAACAGGGAAATACAAATCAAAACTACACTGAGTGTGCTGGCTATGGTTTAACCTGGAATGCCCCCCCCCACCCACCCAAAGATCATGTTTTGGAAGCCTGGTTCCCATCACAGCAATGTTCAGAAATGGGATATGGATGGAGGAGATGGGTGACTAGAGGTGAAGCCTTAAGAACTGTATCTATCCCTACTCTCTGTTTCTCTCTCCCTCTTTCTTTTCCTCCCTCTCTCTCTCCCTCTCTCCTTCTCCCTCTCCTTCTGTGTGTCTGCTTCCTTACTGGAATGAGCTAACCAGATTTCCTCTGCCATATCCTGTTGCACAATGTTTCTGCCTTGGAGCTGGCAGACCATGAACTGAACCTCTGAAACTGTAAGGCAAATAAACCTTCTCTTCTCTAAGTTGTTATCATCAGATGTTTTGGTCATCTGTTAGTAAGCAAGAAAAAGCTTACTAACATACTAACATACTGAATTTCATCTCACTCTAGTTACCATGGCAGTCATCAAGAAGACAATTATAAATGCTGGAGATGAGGTAGGGATAAAAGAACCTCTCCTACACGATTGGTGGGATTGAAAATTAGTACAACCACTACAAATATTAACATGGAGTGTCCTCAAAAGACTAGGAATGAGATCACCATATGGTACAGCTATACAACCTCTGCGTATTTCTCCAAAAGAATTAAAGACAGCATACTATAGGAAAACATGAATACTCATGTTTATAGCAGCACAATTCACAATAGCAAAATTATGCAACCAGCCTAGATATTTGTCAACAAAAGAATGGATAAAAGAAATGTGGTAAATATAGACAGTGGAGTTTTATTCAGCGATAAAGAAGAACAAAATGATGTCACTTGCTAGAAAATGGATGGAACTGGATAACATCATGTTTGGTAAAATAAGTCAGACTCAAACTCTAGGGTCATTTTTTTTTTCATATGTGGAAGATAGAGAGAAAAGAGCTGGTAAAATGGAAAGGAAATCAACAGGGTAGGGAAGGGAGATCATGGGAGGGAGGAGGGGAAGGCAAGGGAAGTTATTGGAAAATAAAATTGATCAAAGTATGTTATGTAATATATGAATACATCACAATGAATCCAACTATGTTATATAAGTATTATGCATGAATTAAAATAAATAAATTCCCCAATGACATACAACAAATACCAGATTACTAAAAATTACTTTCTTCATAGTGTAAATCTTTTGGTGACAAAATATTTTGTTGTGACCTTACTGAAAAATCTCATTTAAAGTGACTGAATCCTAGCCAGGAAGGGTGGTATACTCTTGTAATCCCAGGAAGACCACAGGTCTAAGACGAGCACATGGTAACTTAGTAAGACCTTATCTCAAAATTAAAAAAAAAAAGAAAAAAGAAAAAAAAACAATGTAAAGTTCTGGTGCTTTAGTTCAGAGGTAGAATGACCCTGGGTACTACACATGAAAAAAAAAAGTGGATGAAATTTTTAATCTCTCTTTCCATTTTCAATAAACATTTTTTGGCTTCTTAAGAATATAAGACAATTCATGTAAAATTTCAAATCCTTCAAATTTTCTTGGTTCAAAGTACTCGCAGAAAATTTGGAGCAGTTATTCTTTATTTCAAATTTCTTTAAATCTTTTGAACCTATGTTTGTGAAATTGTTATTAATTTCAAGAATGCCTAATTGTTGAGTCTTCATGGTTGACTTGTAAGTATAATTGTATTCCCTTACATAATTCCAATTTCATTAGTTGTGTGTGCCTAAGTTAAAATCTCCATCTCAGTATTTCTATTTATCTAACATTTTAGGTGACATTTATAGTTATCTATTAAAAATTATGTTTGAGATTCACCAAATGTTTCAATGCAAGTTTTTACTTAAAGAGCCATTTTCTTTTGTATTGCAAGTTGAAAACTATATTAAGAGTGGATTAAATGATGGAAAATTAGGGATTTGAAGCAAGTATGACACAATTTTTTTAAATGACATGTATTTTTTAGGTCAATTACATTTATGTGTTGTTTTCCCCAAAATAAACTTCAGGAAAACGGATATTGTTGTGGAATGGCAGAAAAGTTACAATGCACACTTATTCAGAAGTCTATTCATCATTCAACAAATATTTTTTGAGTACTTACTAACTTTCAGGACTTATGAAATATTTTGGGAACAACAAAATTAGTAATTGCTGTCTCGGATGTGCTGCTTACAATCTAGAACCAGAAAAAGACAAATAAACACATAATTATACTGTAAATGTTGTAAGCAATCATATAGTAAAGTATAGTAAATAAGTGCCTGAATAACAGACCACAAAGACAAACAAGAGGGAAAAGTTAACCCTACCTAAAGGATGAATGGTTAGGGTGAGAACAGTCGGAGATATATGATATTAATTCAAATTTCTTAAAAAAGAGAAATCTATTTAGCAGAGGATAGGAAGATGTAGAACATCTTTTAGACATTAGGATATTGTGTGAGTATAGAATGAGTTACACATATAAGGGTGGGTAGGATTAACAATTTGTAATGTCTAGTGAAGAAAAAGAAACTTAGGGTTTGTTTTTTTTTTTTTTTTTTTTTTCCGGTACTGGGGATTGAACTCAGGGGCTTTTTACCTCCAAGCTATACCTCCATCCCTATTTTTTAGTCTTTATTTTGAAACAGGGTCTCACTAAGTTGCGGAGGGCCTCACTAAGTAGCTGAGATCCTCCGGTCTTAGCCTCCCAAATGCTGGGATTACAAATGTGCACCACCACGTCCGGCTAGGTATTTTTTTTTCTCTAATGTATAATATCCATTGGTACAAACAGTAGAGAATATAACAAAATGCAGAGAGGACCAGCTACTATGAATCATGTTAGTGTTGTCAAATATGAAGAAATATAGGAGGTGCTGTGTGCTGTGTGCTGGATTATAGGAGTTTTCCATATGTCCTTGGCAATTTTATCAATAATAGTGTAGAACAAGTGATGGTATTTCTATTACTTTGGAGAATTAAAGGTCACTCATCCTAATTGACAAGGACAGTGAGTAACAGAGCCATGATGCCAAGCTAAGTCTATATAAATCCTATCAGTATAGAATATAATTTCTCTTCAATGTGTTTTATGTGGTTTGGTAAGGCTTTCTAGAGTGTAGTCCCCTGACAGGGTGTTCAGGAATGGAAGTAGGAGATATAAACGCATGGGATTTGTTGGGACAAACTAAATATAGTTCACCTTTCTGGTAAAAGGAACAGTTTAGAGAGTGGTCAGAGGTGGCCATGGATATATAATGTATTTGAGAGGCATTTTGCAAATGCAGAAAAAAGGGGAAAGGAATGGTATCAAGGCACTTTAAAAATGGAGACCACAAAACTGCTGAGCAGACAAAGCAGAATCAGTGAAAATTTTTAAGCCAACTTACAGAAAATATCAAATGCAGATTTATTAAGTGCAACATAGTAATGAGTTTGTAAGGCGCAACGAATATATAGAAGCCCAATGTTTCTAAGTCTTGCCAGACTGTGTAAGACAGACTTCTCTCGCCTCCCTGGCTCAGCTCCTAAACAGGACTATTATCTGGAGAGATAATTCCAGATGCTCTGACACCTTCCAAATTCTTTTTTTTTTTGGTTCAGTCATTTGGAGTGCAACTCTTTCTCCCCATTGAGTCTTCAGAGTGATGCACCAAGCTTTGCTCTTCTAATTAATGCTCTGGGGCATCCCCATGCACCCAGTTGTTCAAACTTTCAGATATATGACCTTGCCACTGGGAAGGAGATGGATGAGTACCCCCTGAGTGGCCTTCAAATGCCTCAGCATTAAAATAGAAGGCTCTCATGAGTGTCTGAAGAATCTCAGCTGTTATTTCTCCAACTTAAAATTTTTTTGAACTCAGAAAGTAATAAACTGAAAGCTAAGAAGATCCAGGGAGCCTCTGTGGAGCAGCAGAAGCTGCTTTTAGCTGAACTAGCAAATCTTCCGAATGTCATCATTCCAGTCAAGATTTCAACACTGAAGAATAATCTTGACACAGCATTGCTTCTGCAGGGCAACTACTTCCACTTAATTTTTTTTCTTATTGCTTGTAAGTATATAGAGTATCCTTTGATATAGGTCTTTCTGGACCCTTTCATTTGTGCTGTATATTGGGTCAGTGGGAGAACTAGGAGGACATTCATTCTGAAATATTAGAAGTTGAAGATAGGAAAGTAAGGGAATTCACCCATGTCTTTAGCAGAAGCAGCAGCAGTCCTTAGCAGATTGAAATCTTGAAATATGATTAAGACAGAATAGTTTATAGGTAAAGTCATGATGTTAATATTCTTTGACAATCATCCAACTGGTGATTGGGTTGCTAGAGGTCTCTTGTTTTGTTTTGTTTTTTTCAGGATGGTGATAATAATTATCGTTATGCCTTGCAAATGTTCACTAAGAATATACAGGCATAAGATAAAGAAACAGAAAGTCCCAGACTCCGTGCTTGAGTCTTACAATTTAATTTTGGGGCTAAGGCAAGTAGTGTAATGATAGTGCCCACAAAAATATATAATTGTTGAGTACAAATGGAATGTCATATACAGTTAATATAAAGGCAGGCATTAAGATGTCTTGGAAGTAAACATTCAAGAAATGCTCTTTGAAGAAAGTGCATGGTCTATAAGAGAGGCTGCAGGAAATTCAAAGTAGTAACCATGGCCTAACTTAGAAATGTGGCCTGTGTGTGTAGGGATCAAGGATGAGAAGCATGTGGCTGAGTGAAAAGTTGCACCAGGGAAGGGGTTGTTGGAGATTAGCAGGGAAAGCTAGAAGGACCACCAAAAGTCATCAGAAGATCTCAAATGCAGGATAAATAGGAAAGTTCAGTTAACACATTAAATCCCTTGCCCTTTAAAACCACTTTTCTTGATGGAGTGTACAATTAAGTGATATCTGTTTTTAATTAAAGACAGTTCCAATGTGATTACAATATTATTTTTATAGTAGCATAATCAATTGTAACACTTGGACTTCAGAAATCTTCAAGCGAATGTTGGCAAAGACCATCACCTGAGGTCATGATATGTCCTTATGAACCAAAGCATTGAATTAACACTGGTCAATGCAATTTCATTTTTTTATTTTTCAGGACTGTGAGTATTGGAATGATTTGAAGGTCAACTCTTAGGGTTCATAAAAGAATGTAGGTATTCCACAAAGGTGATTCAGTCAAGGAACGTGGCATTTTCTAAATAACCACAGTAATAAATCTAGATCATATTTTCAAGAGGGAATTAAATTTCCCAGCCCAGTCCAGTTATACCACTATGAACCCCAGCTAGCACAAAGTAATGAAAACCACTAAAGACTATCTACTGTAGGCAAGTGATTTGCATATGTATGGATCCCTACAATAAGCCCTTGAAGAAAGTATCATTATCGACATTTTACAATGAGAAAAAACAAGATTTGGAGACAATAAGCCAATTCACCAAAGCTACTCAACTACTACATATAAGAGTAGCCCGGTCTCTTTGTCTTTGATTTAATATGGAGGACTGGCCCAGAAGAAGAGATTTATCTAAGTCAGACTTCTATCCTTCCAGGTAATGTGAATGTTTCTGTGATGCACCAATTTCCTTAAAAAGACAAAGACAAATGCCAGGTGGAATAATTAAGTATTGTTTTCTCTATGACATCCATAGCACTATGTCAGTATCTGAATACTTGTGTGATTTTTACAATGCTATCCATCTAATGTGTGGCAATATATTTTTCTTACAAAATCTCTTTGCAAAAATGTGCAATTTCAGAGCATACCTGTCTCCCTCCCCACCACCCCCTGTTTCACTGTACATTACAAGGTGCTGTGGAAGTTTCAAAAGAAGTGCAATATGGTGCCCTGCCTTTATGGGATTTAGATTGTTGTTAGGAGGCTATCAGTGGATTATAAGACTGCATAAAATCAACTGCTGAAAGACTCAAGCCTTTGTGCACACTGAGGTTTGAATGTATAAGCATTGCATCATACAGAGAACAAATGTACCACAAAAGCAGAATTGTTCTGGGAGGTTGTTATTCTGCAATTTTTTATTTTGGGATGCTAATCCTATTAATTACATAATTTCCATTTTTTGTTGGCTTTTAAAATAGATATCTCAATTTAAGATACAATGTACTGACTTTTAGTGTTGTCATGGGTAGAGCATGTACCATTAAAACTGATGTGTGGAGATAATACACACCACATGGTTTCTTACTGTCTATATGTCTGGCTTTAATCACAGATTCTTCATGAAATGTTGCAATCCTAGGGTGAGCTAGCTGTTAGATTCTTCTAGGGTACAGGCTGGGCTGTGGATTGTAGGTGAAACTGCATTATGAGGCTATGGAGGTTAATTATGTCTGAAAGTTTCCAGTACAATCCACATCAGTTGACACTCTATGCATACTACATAAACAGTCTGGAAGGAGACCTTTATTAGCAGACCAAGAAAGCAGCTAGCTGTGTTCTCTAATGTCCTTTTGTTTTTCAGAGCTTCTGACTCAAATAGCACTTCTGTTTCATTTAACGTGTGGTTAATCAAATGTGTGTTTATTAAGCCAAATAACTAAGAACTAAGAAGATCAGAATCTTGAATATAAACTATATCTATGGAGAAATAGTTCTAAGTTTAAGATTATATGTTCCAGGACAGACACCCATTGCACCGCACGAAAAGCAGGACAGTGTTCATCCAAAATCTCAACGTACATGGTACAAGCACTGGGAACTATTCTAACCTGCAGATGTTTTATAAAGAAATTAGCCAAGGAGCATAGATAAATATTTCTCTTGAATGTGTGTCTTACACACAACTTTTTCCATGTAGAATTTTCCCAGTTCTGAATAAACTATAATCTTATCTGTAACACTCTTTCTGTTCTTAAACTCAGAAAAAGTGGGAAAACACCGGGGGGCCACAGTTGTCACTTTGCCTGTTGGATATACCAATTCTTCCCTATAGCAGTTCTGATTATATTATAATGTTGTCCATTTGGTAAGTTCTAGAGGAGATTTGGAAATTTGTAATTTTACAATTCTTTCTAAAGCTCAGAAAGCTTTTAAGGTCCTAATAGCCTTGTAAGTGAAAAGACACCAATTTAGCGATACTTAGCTACAAAGAAAGGCCTACAGTCTCCAAGATGTTGAGAAATAAGGGGAATTTTGCTATAAATTGGCATCTTTGTCATGAAACTAAGCACTTTACAAAGAGAGGCAGAATAGCATAGAGTTGAGAGCAAGGACACTGGGCCAGATGCTTGGTTTGAATTCTGGCTTTATAACACTTAGGAGGCATGCAAACTTGAGCAAGTTACTGAATCTGTCATCTCCCAATAAGGATTCTAGTAGAACATGCTCAGGGTTATTACATTGGTAAAATGATTTGACAAGTGCCACCTGTTTAAGTGTTAAATAAGATTCCAACAGGAAATTCTCAATTCTATCCATTTCTATGATAGCAAACTCATGGTTAGTCATTTACATGTAGAACAACTTATATATATATGGTAACAAATGAGGAAAACACACACACACACACACACACACACACACACACACACACACACACACACAGTGACAAGATAAATTTACCCTGGTCCCAGAACTGGCAAGCTGCGACTCTGCACAACTTCCTGGTATTTGAGGGTTCTAGTTTACTCAGCTATAAAATGAGAAGGTTGAACATTACTCCTATTGCCATTTTCAGGTCTAACATCTAATTACTCCAACTTCAGGGTTTTGTGATTGCTAAGCAAAATTGTATTAGAAGCTGGGTGTGGTGGTGCACACTTGTAATCTCAGCATTTGGTAGGCTGAGACTGGAGGATCCAGGTTCGCGGCCAGCCTCAGCCACTTAGTGAGGCCCTCTGCAACTTAGTGAGACCCTGTTTCAAAATAAAAAATAAAAAATAGGGCTGGGGGTATAGCTCGGAGGTAGAATGCCCCAGAGTTGAATCCCCGTACCGAAAAAAGAAAATGTATTAGAATGTTTTTTCATAAAATCTTTGAAAATTATGGGTATTGCCAGTGGTCTAAATGGCATCTCTTACCTACACATGCATATAGTTCCTTTGTAACAATCTTTTTCTAACACTTTTGGCAGTTGAAGCAGGCAGAAGTGAAACACGAGATGTTTTAGAGCAAAGTATATTGGGAAGAAAAGGGATGTAAGGTTACCCAGTTAATCTAAAGTGTGTAATTCTTTTCTCTCTCACCTCATTCTTGCTTCTTCAGAATGGCAGTTGGGTAATACTGAGTCAGTTTGATAAGGCTCGCTTGCCCTTCCTAACAACTAAAACCATCCTAGACACCTTTCCATGGACACTCCCTCCATTAAAGCATCAGAGAACTTTAGAGCTGCTTTTGAAAATTGCAAATAAATTAATGACTTTCTTCAGTCATATTTTTCACTAGAAAAGTCTGACTAAGAAACACAGTTGATAATGCCATATAAGATCCTTATACTGAATAAAGATAGGGAGTCTTTCTGTCTCCAGAAACATGCTCAGTAAAGAGCCCTGGGACACTGATACTAGCAAAGGAAGAGTTACAAACTCCATTACACTTGGCTGCCAGTAAAGAGCTCATTTTGTTTACATTATTACTCTCCAAAGAAGACAAGATGAGATTGTCATTATCCAAATGTTGACCAGGGTTTTCCAAGTCGGTTCCTGAGCTAAAGTAAGAGATTGCCAAAAAGCATGTTTACAACATTGAATGCATTGTGTAATAAAGTGTTAGGTAGATCAGCTAATAAAATTACTTATTTTAGACTTAAATCTAAGTTGAATTTGGGTTTAGTTCATTTCTCCAACAGGGACAAAGAGAATTGATTTTTTTTTTTTTTTTTTTTTTTACAAAATGAAACATTCCCAAATTTCTGTTGATAAAGGGGGTGAGATCCTTTGTCTAGATTTTGTCCGTGGGCACCACTCCCTTTCTGTGGGAGAAGCTGGCCAATCTCAACTTGAATTGCTAATGGTCATCTAATTGGTTTTCATTCCAAAATCTATCAACATGTAATTGGCAAAGAATACTTTTTTATTGTCCCTGTTGACTGACCTATGGACTGTAAGCCAGAATGGAGTGAGTGAAAGTTTAGGAATGAAACTGAAATTAAATCCTTAGATTCCCATCATTGATTTCCTATGGGAAATTGTAACAAGTTCACCTCCCTCTGTTTCCTGACACTGAGAGTTGTATGATCAGCATTCTCTTGTTAAAGTATTAGTGGATCAGGCCTCTTGGGAAATGCAGTGATGTGCTTTGGTTATTTGGCCCAAAGTACCATTTAAGATAATTTATCTTAATTTATTCTACTTATAAAATGCAGAATAGGAAAATTGAATCATGATATTTGAAATATAAATGCACTCTGCTCTCAAAATAGTCACACAAAATCAGATATTAAAATCTTCTATGCTTTGTTATACTTTATTGATATTATTTTGGTTCTCCTAAATTATGACAGAAAAATATAGACCCTTATGTTTTCCATGTTTCCATCATAGCTTCTGCACATTAATATCTACCCTTCCTTTGCTTATCACTCAGAGATCTGAGATGCTTGTTTGTTCTCTACTTTTTTTTGTAAATGATACCATTTTAATATAGATTGTAAATATATAGAGGGATATTGCACATTGGATATAAAGATTTCTGTTCTTCTGCAGTCTTTCCATATCAGAACTATGTAAGTTGTTTTCTCTTTCTGTTCAATGTTTATTTTTTAATTGTGTCCACAAGGACATTATTCCATACAGAAAGGAAGCATACTTTGACTTTACATACCCTCTTTAGAAGATCATTTTTAATATAAAGTTGGGTCCACATACATCAGAATGGTTCACATTCCAGCTAGTCTGGGAGACAAAGGCTGAACTTGTTGAATCAATTGTCTTCTTTCCTGCCCCATTTTTCTAAATGCACATGAAATAAATATTCTTGTATTATGCCATTTGGACCATTGTTCTATGCTATATGGACATGCAATTTAGAGACTGGGTACATGCAAAGAGAATGAAAATCACTGCTTTTTTAAGATCTGAATTTATATCAACACTGCCTAAGCAGATATCAAGGCTAATAAATGAAAAAGGAACTGGTGTTACAATGGTAGTGAATTATGAAAGTTAATAAAATCAAGATCCCACCAAAGCCGCATCTGGGAGTGAGGTTTTAAGGAGCAGGCAGGAATGTGCACTAATTATCGGACTGTTAATATGTTACATGTGTTTTGGAGAGGAGATAGTGTGACTCAGGGCAGGCAGTAGCTGAGCCAGTAGACCTAGGTTTTATCATCACAGATTTGGTATTAAAACTCCAGCTGCATTTTAACTTTTCTAATGGAACAAATTCCCATACATGACCTACTGCAATAGCCAAATACAACATCACTTCTACAGACTTTAACCTGTATATGAGGACAGGTGTATAGTTGGACACCTGAGAAGAATGGAAAGCTTAGATATCTCTGTTAGGTGATGTGTATGGCTATGTGATGGCAATAAGCCAAATTTGGGAGCTCCTGAGGTCTTTAGATGCAATGAAATTTAATAGTAAATTAATTATTAGGCTTTAAAAAATGAACAGTTTTCCTTTAGTATGAGGTAGTTGGAATCAGAGGTGATATATTACACATGATATAGTATAAATGATTTTATATTTAATTATTTAAAAGCAATTTTAATTTAAAAATATGTCTTCTTTTACCCAGTGTCAGAATGACATTAATTATAATATTAAAGCAACATAGATGCTAGACAACGGGCTTTAGTAAGAACTAAGAATATGGCATTTAACATGCTATCTACTCTCGTTTTTAGGAGTTTTGCTTGAAAAAGAGTTACCAGGGGTTTAGCTTAGAGATCTAGTGTGTTATTTGCTAAGTGGTCTTTTTCTCTGTATTCTCTTTAAACAGGAATACTTTATAATGCATAAAAGTAAGGTAGACTCAGGCCTAAACTAAGAAAAGATCTTTAGAGTTATAGCTTAATATTCACCACCTTATTTTATACCATACTTAGTTCTATTGCTATTAATATAAGAGACAAAAGTAGAGGTGCGACATCTTCAAATTGCTTATGAAGTAATAAGTGCATTTTTTTTAAGAATTTCATTTTATTTTAGAAATCTAAACATATGAGCTAACTGGATAAACCAGATGTACTCTTTCATTCACTTTAGCAGGGAAAAAAAGAGCATTTTTCTAAGTTACTGAGTTTTATCCTCCCAGTGATAACTTGTTAGACAATTTATTTACCTTAAAGCTAATAGGAAGAGATAGTAGAGTCTTTTCACCAACTTTCTTTCTTACCAGTTTCTTTTGCTGAAGAAAAAAAATTTAGATATTCCAGTTTAGAATATATCAGAGAAGATCTCATTGGAAAGCACTCTCAGGATTTATCTTATTTTATTTATTATTTTGACTTAATTATCAAAAATTTGAGGCAATTTAAAATGTAACACAAATACAAAACAAAACCATTAAAGAAGGGAATTAACACAGAAATTAAAGAGGGTTTAATTGTAATAGTTTGGAAACTATACTAGGGATTGTTTTTAAGTATAACATTTAGCTGAGTTTATTGAAATGTAAGAAACGCATCATGAAGTTTAAAAAACAAAGCACAGCAAGATAAAACAACTAACAAAAACAAAAACAACCAGGGCATTTGTACAATAAAGATATCTCCTGGCATTTGGATTCTTATATGAACACTGAGGGATGAGTATGAGTTACAGATATGAAAGCTAATATTAACTATTAAGACATTATTGACCAGACACTGTTTTTGGTACTTTACCTGCAAAGTCTAATTCATAATCGTCATGCGGCTCCATTCTCCTTACACATGGCACTATGCCATATTAAGGTCTGTCTTTTAATTCCAAAATATTTTTAAAGAAAATATCTCAACCCTTTTTGAAACAAGCCTAGAATATACAATAGTAAGAAGTCTGAATTTTAATTTTTAATAGTACCCCAAACAACTTGTTAGCTTTTCTTGAGCACATAGTATAATTAACTAATTGAAATCTAAGAAAAATCCTTCCTTGTATTCGGCATAGTTAATATCCTATGTTACTGATGAGGAAAACAACCATAAAGGGCATCATGAGGGTACGAAGGTACTCTCAGGTATGTCAGATAGCTTCTAAAATAGGAAAATTCTCTTAGTAAATTTTTTTTTTAAATTTTTATTGTAGTAATTCGTGCAATATAGCATACATCTTTGTTAAGTACAAATTGTTAACAACATATTTGCACAAAATTCTCATTTGACCCCTTCCCCGATTCCCTCCCCATTCCCTCCCCCTCCCTCCCCCTAAGGTTCACTTCAGTGAGTGACCTTGATATGATTGTGTAGGTACATTTAAAATCTATCTGGGAAGTTTTTCTTCAGCAAAACTCTAGATTTCCATAATTGCAGACTTAGAAGTTTCTGAAGGTGATGTTTAAATCACGTACTCCTACTGATCTAAATTTATACAGGGGTAGTTCTTAGAATGCTGTAAAGAATATTCCAAAGGATTTAGACTGCTGATGTTTTAGTTTTCTCAGCCAAAATTCTGATAGGAAGTTGGGAGGATTCAAGTACAGTTCTTGAAATGCACAGTTGATAATTTGTTCCTAAAATGTAAGACCCCACTTGCAGCCCAGGAAAGGGAAATGCCTGCTGTGTGTTGGTTCTGCCTTGGGAAACACAAACGGCCAGGCACGGATTCTTTCTGTGGCAGTTTCTGTATTGTATATATATATAAACAACCTTTTCTTTGAACCCTAGGGCTTTGACAATAGATCAGTGGTACCCCAATCTTGTGCATCAAAAGCATTGAAAAAGTCCTGCAAAGCCCTCCCTCTGCTAACCTGATCAATGGCATGGAATTACCTTTGGTTATCAGCTTCAATGTTGTGGCCATTGCTGAGACGGTCACCTGTCCACATGTCAATGCGTCTTCCAGTGTGCTCCTCTTTCATGGAGGATGCTTTTAATTAATTTTTTATTCTTCTTAGTCTGAGATAGAATCACTAATAAATAGCATAAGTGAATGATTGCATGACTATCTATTATCTTATAACTTTTATCACTAGATTTAAAACACATTGCCCAATTGGTGGAAAATCCAGTCCAGGTAACCTGGCAGTCCTGTTTTCTTGAGTTAGATTCCAGTGATGATACTGCCTTAGAAAGCATGACTTCCTGTTTGCAAACAAAAAGTTCCATTGTAGTTTGTTTCTCTGTTTACTTTAACAAATGTAGTATTTTTTTTTTCCCCAGTGATCTAACTGAAACTTCATTTATAGTTCTGGAATCCTCAGAGATTTTTCTATTTTCCAATCTTGTGAAAAATCCCACAAAAAGAAGTTATATCTTTTCAAATGAGTAAATCAGAAGATGTTATTTATCTTTCATCAAGCATGGGGCATCTCAATACAAGGTCTAATTATCAAGAATATGAATATAGATCACTGACTTGTTTTATCAATCTATCATTGCATAATAAATTAAGGTACTACTTTATGTAAAAATGTTGATAGACGCCATCATATCCTTAAAGATATGATAAAGATAGCTTATATAGAGTGTATTTTGAATAAGATAAATTAATATCCTGGATTGTCATCTTCTCCCCAAAGAAAAGATGAGATTATTTTATTTATTTACTTATTTATTTATTTATTTATTTATTTATTTATTTATTTATTTATTTATTTTTGCAGTACTGGGGGGGATTGAACCCAGGGGCATTCTACCTCCGAGCTATCCCCTCAGTCCTATTTTTTATTCTTTCTTTTGAAACAGGGTCTCACTAAGTTACGGAATACCTCACTAGGTAGCTGAGGCTGCCTCAAACCCGGATGCTGGAATTACAAGCGTGCACCACCACGCCCAGCAGGATGAGATTATTTTAGAGCCAAGAGTCAAATTTGAATATGGGCTAAATTGAATTTGTTTGCTTTGTTCATTTAACACTGCCAGAATATGAAATTTGAAAGGTTTCTTATTTTTAAAAAACACGAGAAGGTTAATTTTAAATACTTTAAAAATTCTTAGATATGTGTGGTATAATAGATATGCATTTCATTGGATCTTATTTACTAAGATACTTAATGATGCAAATAAAAACAAGTTTTCAAAGTATGAAAATTCTCAGCTTATAAATTGTTAAAAATCACATTATTTTTAAAAGAATAATTGTAATTTTATCTAATTCAGGGAACAAAACCAAAAATGAGATGTAGTAATTTGATAAGCTCTTTGCTAAAGCTCATTATTTTTTCATTAAATAAATGATAGATGAAGAAAACATTTTATTTCTAAAAGTCCTTATGGCACATTTTCTTGAATTATACACACAAATAATATTACATATAACTAAAGAACATACATGGATGATTTGTATATACATCTATCTGTTATGTAGGTGTGTATGTTATGCATTATACGTTTATATATGTACATAGTCAAACAGAGTACAAGGAGTGTTATATCACATACTAATAGCATTACACTGCTATTATTAGAAATATATAATAAAAGGAGGTGTTAAAATACCCAATTCAGCTGGATTTTCATGGTACACACCTGTAATCCCAGTACTTAGGAGACTGAGATAGGAGAATAGCATATTTGAGTCAAGCATGTGGTAACTTAGTGAAACTCAATTTCAAAGTAAAATAAAATAGGAGTGGGGTGTAACTTAGAGGTATAATGGCTCTAGTTTCAACTTCCAGGACCACAAAAATGAAATAAAATAGAATAAAATACTACTTACTCATAATTCTACTACCTAGTAGTATCTGCTATTTTATTTTGGTGAGTTTCCTTTATTTCTTTATCTGTATCTGTGATTATCTATCTATATTTGATATGAATATACTCTGAGTGGATATCATACTGTGCATAGTACATTCCATCCTGTTTATAGTTTTGTTTTATTTTTCACATGAACACTTTCATATCATTAAAATCCTCATTTATATTAAATTATAACTCTTAGAATAGCCTGACTTAGAGCAATATTATAGCTTAACCACTTATGCATATCATGTATATTTATCATATAAGTTTAGGAGATACACATACAATAGTTGAGATATTCTTAATAATGTTATTAGTCTAATATTCTTATCTCAGTTTTTCAGATAAGCAAATAAGATTTAGATTTTCCATAGCAAAACTAGGATCTGAACCCAGTTTTGTATGAGAACAAGGACTGATGTTAGCGGCTCAACTTCTCTTTCTTCAAGTGCTTGTCTAGAAGCCAAATTTTTAGGTCATGGGGTTTCAAATTTAAAAGTAACAGGTTTTCTGTGTTGTTTTTTTTTCCTAAAGATATTCAACCACAGCAAAATTAGAACTTGAAACTATTTCCAAAATAGAATCAAACTGTTAGAAATGTACACCTAGGTCGAGATTAAGTTGTTTGTTTCATAATAGACTGAATCAACTATAGTAAGTAGACAAAATAGACTAAATTCTAGCAAGGAAATAAGATGGCTTCAACAAACGTAAGTACATATCTTTTAGAAATGCTGATGTCTATGACACATATATATGCTTTTAATATAGGGGGAGTGCTTTGCCTTTTTCTTAGGGATGAGTTACTATTTAAAATGCTGTAAAATGATTGTGAAAAAGATGAGATAACTGAATAGCTTTGCATGTCAACTTAATAAAGATCTGGCTTTTGGGGGAAGAGCACGGTGGTAAAGAAGATGGATAAAATGAGATCAAACAAAATAGGAGGAGGCAAAAGACAGGGAGACAAGTGGAAAGTGAGAAATTTGCTGATAGTAGAAAGTAGAAGAGGAGCAAGGAGTGTGACCAAGGTATTCTGGAAAATGAATACATCTTGTATTTACTCTTAAATTATTGAAACTGAAGCCAGGCATAGTGGCACATATCTGAAACAGGAGGATCACAAGTTTGAGGCCAGCCTCCATAACTTAGCAAGGCCCTCAGTAACTTAGTGAGACCTCTGTTTCAAATAAAAAATAAAACAGGCCTGGAGTGTACCTCAGAGGTAGAAAACCATCAGTTCAATCCCCAGTACCAAAAAAGAAGAAAAAATTATTTATACCGGCACAGCCTAGTTTCCCTTCTTGGTTATGCTAAGTCTACTTCATACACAAATAGCTTGAATGAGTTTTGGGAAAGAAACTTGACAGAAAAGAAGCCCTTCTCCATGTTGCAATTAGCACAGAGCATAAAGAAGAGTCACGGAAAGCAAGACAGAGATTACAGTGGACATGTAATATGGAACCTTTAGGGTAAACAAGAATTCAGAGCCGGAAGTGCTAAGGAGAAGCACAAGTCACCACCTCGCAGCACCCTCCCCATGTACCAGACTTTCATCAATTAAGACCTTTCCTTAAAGAAATGTTTCAAGGCCACTAATTCCTCGCAGGACTTCCTATTAAATATGCATTTCATATAAACAACACACGATTTTTAGTATAAATATATCAAAAAATTGTATGCAACATACATATCCTCAAAATAAAATGTCATACATTGTTTACCTGAAATTCAAATTTAATTGGACAGTTTACACTTTTATTCACCAAGCCAAGACCTCTATAGATAATGGGCAGATGGCAGGTTCCCCTTAATCTGGGATGGGAGCAATGGAAGCTTCCACTGAGCTCTCTTTGCAGATCAGAGGGTCTGGTGAGCACAAATATGCACAATTAGTGTCAGAATGATTATAAAGTCCAGATCCCAAGTTAAGTGCCCTTTCTTCTGTCCCTGGTTCTACTTCCATTTATGGCAAGACTATGCCATTAGTAAGTTTTATTAGTGTTAACTTTAATATTTGTATAATATTTCACTCTACTATTGCCAGTGATTTTATAAAAAGAAATTATGTTTTTAATAACTCACTGCTGTACCACCTTTAAAGGCACAACTCTTCAGAAGAATTAAGAGGTATCCTTAAAGAAATATTGCCTTAATGCCTGTTAATCATAGTAACCTAGAAGGCGGATAGAATCTTTGGAAGTTTCTGCTGACTGTCCTCCTATTTGTGAAATATTTTCACCTAAGCAGGTTCTTATTTACATTTTATACCAAATGATGACAGTTATCAGAAAAATAAATACTAAAAATGGTTTTATATATGATGAATATATCATGTTCTTAACATAAATAAAAGAATATTACCTGAATTCTTCCTGAAAGGAGATGAGCTGAGTTTAATCAGCACAGATAGACCTTTTGCCCTGCGCTAAGGTTACAAAGGAAGTCACAGTTCCTGTCATCAAGTATGATTTATTCATGTAGCGATCAAGATATGGTCAACTTATAAAAGGTGTACACACACACACACACACACACACAGACACGGTCAACTTATAAAAGGTGTACACACACACACACACACAGACCACAAAGTGATTCTCAGTGAGAGAAGGAAGATTAGCCAGGGAAGAACCATCACATCAGTTCTTTGAGTTTTTGAAGGATGAATAGGGGTTTTCCAAACATGAAAAGGAAGTATTGTTCACACTAGCCTAAGCAGGAGAGTGTGACTTGATCTGATACATGTGTAATGCAAAAGGATCACTTTGACAGTCACATGCAAAGGAGGGTTGAGTGAGACAACAGACTTCTCAAAAAGCCTAGGGAGGATGTTATTAGGATATTCCGAACAAGAGATATTTAATCACATGCCTAAATTCAGGCAGAAGCAGAGGGATGGATTTGTCCATTCATTCATTTATCCATTGTTTTCCACAACTATTTATTGAGTATCTACTACATGCTGAGTATTCTACTAGGTACTAAATATATAGAAACAAAGCATCCCTGCCCTCAGGAGCTTACACTATAGAGCAGAGAAGTAATTTTTGAAAGTAATAATTATTATTAAAAATTCCTTTTTCTTATAATGCAAGAAAGTACCCTCCTAGAATTTTGCTATTCAATATGGTTGCCACTAGCCACATGTAACTATTTTAATTTAAATTAAATATCTTAATGAATGAAAATTAAACAAGATTATTCATTTTTCTCAACATCAGTAGCCACATTTTGAGTGCTAGATAGACACATACTGAATAGCATGGATTATCAAGCATTCCTATTGTTAAAAACAGGATGATTAATTTTAAAATATAAGATACTAAAAAATTACAGATATTGGCCATTGAAATAATTATTTACTTAGACAAAAATGAATGAGTTCAGTAATAATGGGAAATTTTAGTGCATTAGTAATTTTATAAACAGAAGAATAAAAATATGGTTGAAATGTGATATCACTGAGAAATACTATTTTAATTTCATTTACATTTCCCTTAGTAAGTGTTCAAATGCAATCTTCCCATTTTCTCATCCAGTAATTCATTATTTTGTAATAAAACAAATATATACTGTTAGCAATGACCAACCTTGATATTTGAAGACTTCTTCTTCTTCTTCTTCTTCTTATTATTATTATTATTATTATTATTATTATTTTTTTTTTTTTGCAGTACTGGGGATTGAACTCAGGGGCATTCTACCTCTGAGCTATACCCCCACCCCAGCCCTATTTTTTTTTTTTTTTTTTTTTTTTTTTTTTTGCAGTGCTGGGGATTGAACTCAGGGGCATTCTACCTCCGAGCTATACCCCCGGCCCTATTTTTTATTCTTTATTTTGAAACAGAGTCTCACTAAGTTTTGGAGTGCCTCACTAGGTAGTTGAGGCTGGCCGCAAAACTGGATCCTCCAGTCTCAGACTCCCAAATGCTGGGATTATAAGTGTGCGCCCCCACGCCTGGCTTGAAGATTATTTTTAAACATAAGATATTTTTCAGACTCCCACATTAAATCATTATACTTACATCATGATGAAAGTCTAGTATGAATGCTTTGAAATAGATTTTATTATTTCATCCCTAGAAAACATCCACAAGTATTTGAAAAATATTGTATATGAATAAGAAAGGCTTATTTAAGTTATAGACAATATGTAATGTGACTAACAATTATGATCACTGAATTCTTTAGAAACCCAAAGCCATAAATTGATGGTCCATGTACAATAGGAAAAGAAGGAAGTCAGTGAATAATTGTATATATTATATGCAGCCTAAATCAGAAAAGTTACCAGGAATATGCAAATTATTTTTATCCCAATTCAGAAAGTTGTTTTTCAAATGAAATCCTTTGAAAGTCCAAAAACTTCCTTTCCTTTACTGACCCCTGGAAACCACTGACCCAGTACATACCATAAAATCAGAACAATGTTGAAACTTACTGTTATTATTAGCAAATGTTCCACAGAAAATCATCTTGAAAGAAAACTTGTATTATCTCAATCCTAAGTATTGAAAACACAAAATATTTGTCTCTAGAAGCAGAAGTGGGTCAAGAGTTGATATAATAAAATAATAATAATAATAATAACAACAACAATAATAATTTCAGCAAAACTTTAATTTTGGTAAAGATGAAAAGTTTTAATTTTTACCCAAATAATAGCTCAAAGCTGACACTTTTACCGTTTGAAACCTAGAAAACAAAAATCATTCATGTAAATCTTGTCAACAGTCTTCAAATAGTACCAATTAGGATTTTATAACAATTTAGTGACATATTGGTGACAAATACAATGGCTCCAAATATTATTCTCTTAATAGTTTGTCTTTAATCAATCTTGGTGTTATCAGCTGCCTAAATTTACCCCTGTGAAGGTGTGAAGATTGGTGTACTATAAAGTTGTACCTGGGCCACGGGGCATATTAAGGTAGGGCTGGGGAAGCATCCGTCTAGCCTTGCAGCTGACAGCTATTCTGTTTTCAGTCTCACCTATCTCATTGTCACTGTGGATGCCCCTTCCTTTGCTTTGCTGAACAGATCTCTGACCATTCAAGATGGCTTGTCCTCTTGGTTCCTGTCTACATTCACAGTTGTTCATTTCTCTAGTTACTTAATCATAGCTTTGTCTTCATTTGTCTACACACCACAAGGATTTTTACATTCCTAGGTTGTTAAACCAATGTTAGCATTATTTCCTCAACATCAGTCACGCAAATATCATTACTACAAATTTTACCAAATCTATCTTATTACTGCACTTTTCTATTATTTACTAAATATGTTATTTTAAATTGACTCATTTTGTGTACAAAAATTAGCACATTTTAACAAGAAATTATTATGCTAAGGTCACTTTCACATATGGAAAACAAATATTATTGCCATAAATAGAAAATAAAGAATGAAATATAATGAAAAGGAGACATTGTTAAATCCTAGTTATATGCTATGTTTTTGTAAAAGGATCCAAGGCTGGACCCTCAAATTTCACTTGTTGGAAGGAAAAATAAATATGCTTTCCAGGGCTGGTAAAGGGATATTAGCACTAAACTGAGACTTTCTTTGAAAGAATCGTAAGTATTGAAAAGCAGTAAGAATCTCATTTATTATCTAGTGTTATTTTATGCCATGCTGTGTGTTGTCTTAGGAGTATCTCATGTATCCTCTCTATATTAGGTAACATCTAAAATGTTATTTTTAACACATTTGAGATAGTATTTTAATATGAAATTATCATAAAGTTTGTTTTAAGTATGGCTATAACTGGAAAATATCATCAGCTAATGTATGATTTTCAGCCATATTTCCTATGATTGAATTATAACATTAGGAATAGACTATAAGGACATTTAGGCTGTATGTACCCAAAGCAAGTTAGATTGTAATGATTCTTCTTTCCCTTCATAATTGATAAGGCTTTATTTGACTTATAGCATGTTTCATAGGAAATAAGTACTTTGTACCTAATTTGTATATAAAATGAAATGTTAAGTGGAAAACCCACTTTTTAAATTTATTGATGCATTGGAATCATACATCATTATGAGGTACAGAATGGTAGAGGCATACATGCACACAGCATTTATTTAACCCTTCCCCAATTCCAACCCCATTCCCCCCTCCTTCTCATGTTCTGCTTAGAGATTGACTTTGATAAATTTGTGAAAGTACATCATGCTCATTAGGGTGCTTCCCTTTTCCTCCCTCCCATCTCCCTCACCTTAGGTCACCTTCTTTACCCATCTAAGATTTCTCCTTCTTTGCCTAAAAGTCCCTCCTATGTCCGATTTTCTCCCTAGTTTCTGTATATTAAGGAGAACATCCTACTTTTCACTTTTTGTGACTGGCTAATTTCATTTAGCATAATGTTCTGCAGTTCCATCTATTTCCCTGAAAATGACATAGTTGTGTTCTTTATGATTGAGTAATAATATTCCATTGTGTACATATCCCATAGTTTTGTAATCCATTCATCTGTTGATGGACATCTTGGCGGTTCCATAGTTTGGCAATTGTGAATTGTACATCTATAAACATAGATACACATGCATTAGTCTGGTAGTTTTATTTCCATTCTTTTGGGTAGATACCCAGAAATGGTATTGCTGGGTCATATGGTAGGTTCATTCCCATTCTTCTGAGCATCCTCCATATAGTTTTCCAAAGTGGTTGCACTAATCTGCAAATCCCACCAGCAATGTATTAGAGTTCCCATTTCTCCACACCCTCACCATCATTTTTTGTTGTTTGTTTTTTTAATGATTGCCATTCTAATTTGGGTTAGGTTAAATCTCAAAGTAGTTTTGATTTGCATCTCTCTGATTAAATATGGCCTTTAAATGAAAAATATTTTAGTAAAGAAAATTCACATTATTATACATATCCTCTAGACTACTTTTATATTCTCCATGTAAATATCCTCCCCACCTTTAAATCTTAGCTAATTTCAGATGTTACTTACCTGCAGTTGGGAAACTGACAGAATGATGAGAAAATTGCTATAAAATGAAAGCGACCCTACAAAAGTATGTGATGCACTTTGAAAAAAATGTTAATGCTTTGAGGCTAATGTATAATCTGGTAAAATCTTGACACTGTGTTTATTATACTAGAACTGTCTAGATGTCTTAATTTAAAAGAGAGATTATAATCTCCAAATTTGGAGATACTACTGAACTTTCCTACTTAAATTATGGAAATATCTCAAAGCATATAACTGATATATAAATATATGTACATATATATATATTAATGTAGATGAATTTTTACCATGGGTAAGGTTATAAGAAATTTCTTAAATATTTTCATTTCCTTTACTTTAAGGATCCCTTCTTCTTCCGTCTGCCTGAGTTTTACTGCGGTGCTTGGCCTAAAACTGGCAGTCAGTAAATACTTTGAATAATGGATTCTGTTTTTTTCTATATAACCTTCCATAACCTTCCTAATCCAAAATGCTTGTTCTTTTTTTTTGTTTTTTTTGGTGGTGGTACTGGGGATTGAACTCAGGGGAATTCTACCTCCGAGCTATACCCCCAGCCCTATTTTTTATTCTTTATTTTGAAACCGAGTCTCACTAAGTTGCGGAGTGCCTCACTAGGTAGCTGAGGCTGGCCGCAAACCCGGATCCTCCGGTCTCAGCCTCCCGAATACTGGGATTACAAGCGTGCGCCACCACGCCCGGCTGCAAAATGCTTGTTCTTTGAATGCCTATTGAAGTATTGCTTATCCAATTTATTTGAAAAAATCATATATTATAGGTATATTTCTCACACCTATGTTGAATGTTTGCTAACTCTTCACAGATTGCTCTGTCCCTTGACAGAATGCTTGCACAATTTTAGTGAATTTCTAGTTAAGAGTAAGGTTTACCATCTAAAGTGGACTTTAACTTCTTTATATACTATAGTAAATAACACATGAGTAGTACTTTACAAGTGGTATTGGCTTGTCTGTTGTACTTATAAGGATCAAATTTAAGACTATATAATATAATCTTATAGAAGAAACAAATAATTAAGGATTACAAAGAAAGGGGTAGCATGGACCAAAAATATGAATTTACTAAATTCCAGAGAAGTTTACATTAGTGGGAGGATACCTAGTTTTAAAGAACATTATAGAAAAGATAGTGTTGCCTCCCATCTCTGTCTTCCACCATCACCAAAGGGTACTTTTGCAAAGCTCACTGGATTAGCTGGAATATGGAAATACAAATAGCCATTATTTTTAAACAGTTTCTATCCATTAAACAGCTTAATCCTCATATAAAACTCTATGAAGTAGGGTTATTCAATATCATCCAATAGAGTCAAAGGCAGATGTAGGGTCATGTCTGTCTGATTTTAAGTTTTGTGATCAATCTACTGTGATGAATACTCCCCTCTCCCTGGTCACTTCAAGTTATATTCACGCATATTTCTTTCTTCTATAACAGTGCTGAGCAACCTAACAGTTCTCTAATTGAATTAGGACTTTAAATAATGGATATGAAGTCACTTCAAAGATGATTCTCATATAATAAGACGCATATAATGTGGAAGCTACAGAATTTTCATTGTTCCTTTCAAAAGAATAAGTGAAAATAACTCACTGACTTGAAGATTCTGATGTTTATATAAGTTCTTATTTTCTAATGGGAAGGTGGGGTAAAGAAACATCTCAGACTATCACTTATATATCTGAATATAAGTAAGTCTGATTGCACGATATAATTTTATTTTTTAAAATTGTTTCTCCTGCTGGACGTAGTGGCACATGCTTGTAATTCCAGTATTTGGGAGGCTGAGACAGGAGGATCGCAGGTTTGTGGCTAGTCTCAACTACTTCGTGAGGCCCTCTACAACTTAGTGAAACCATGTTTCCAAATAAAGAATAAAAAATAGGACTGGGGATATAGCCCAGAGGTAGAATGCCCCTGGGTTCAATTCCCAGGAAAACACACACACACACACACACACACACACACACACACACACAAATTGTGTCTCCTTTAGAAATCTTTGAAAGCTAAATCCAATCAATTCCTGTCTAACCTAACATTTGTTACACATATCAAATTTCCAAGAAGTCATGTTTAGTAAATCTGTAAAATATAAATAGGAAAGAAGAAAAATCCATTATAAAAGATTACTCTATAATAGTTAATAAATGGACAAATACTTAGAGTCATTTACTTTACCTAGAACACATGTGCAAACTTTACTCTGAAACCTAGAAATGAGATAGAAAGATGCTGAAAAATAAGAATAAAGGAACACTTGATTAGAATATATTTTATACTATTATATGGAATGTTTGTTTCAAGTAATGATGTAAACCAATCCTTAATTTGGGGTGCTTTTCATGTTAATTTCTATGATTTATATAGGGTAGTAGGTTTTTCCTTCCTAGACCAATTCCACTTTTAATTGATACTTCTTTTTTGTTTCCCCTTTCAAGTAAAGTAGAATAAACAACTAATTATCTTTCTAAAGTGATACAAGGTGGTAGATTCAAATCCTAGAAAGAAGCCTGTGTAACAAAAATAAACAAAAATACAAGCTATTTTATTGGAGCCTGATTTCTCAAAAAGCATTTTCTTTCAGAATTTTATGCCTTAACGTTCTCCAGTCCTTAAGTGAGAGCTATGGACTATCAATCATTTATGTCAATATTGACATAATAACGAAAAGTAACATTCTCACATTGACAGAAGGCCATGCCTTAGCTGTCATTGTAAAGAAACATCAAACTGTGTCCTGAGATGAATGTTTCTTGTTTTAATGCCTGCATATACCATGCTCTTAAGCTTTCAAACTTTATTATGTCTCATAATATTTTGGTACTAGGTCAGTGATATGTGTGTTTTCTAAAGAGTTAAAAGGCTGTGCTAAGAAGTAAAAAAAAAAAAAAAAAAAAAAAAAAAAAAAAATGGCAGTTTATGGTTGCAATGGTAGATTTCAAAAGTTTTATGACCATCACTGGAGTTTATAATTCTCAAGAAATTCTTCAAGAGGCTGAGAAAGGAGCAAGCCCAAGGAGCATTATTCCTGTTCTTTGGGCAAATTTCATTTCACCTTCCAAATTGTGCTGATGAAACTTCTGCTTTTTCCCTCCACTCACTCCCTTGGTCTCCTCTGCTGCTGTCATTTTACCCTCTCTCTTCTTTAGTATCATTTGCCTTTTAACTGTCCAAGGTGGTAGATGCAGATCTATGTGAAGTGGAAAATTTCATGGCCACTCTGAGAAGAGTGACAATTGGTGCATGGGGCAAGGACATGACTATATTCTAAAGTTTCTCCCTCCTCCTGCTCTTCCATAAATCTTTAGTTTCTTACATTTTCTGTCCTCTTAACCAAAGAGTAGAGAAATAAATTGAAAGTTAAGGGAAATGGGAAAGCCTGTGCCTTATTTTAATGCAGTGCTTAAGAATGAAGACCTATGTCCTCAGATGTGAGAGATGGGTGTTGATAGGAACTTGAAAAGGATTGGGGCAGATGGCCTGAAGTGCTGGTTCTTTGTTTGAGATAATAAGGAGCCTGAAAGGGAGGAAGACTTTAGCCAAAAGTGGCAAGGTGAGAAGCTGAAGAGAAAAGAGCAGGAAGCATGACATTACAGATAGGGGTCAAATGGCCAGAGGAAACCTTTAAGATAAGAAGCCACCATTCAAAGGATCTCAAAGTGGAAAGAGAAGTGGACTTTTCTCAGCTTGAGCCTAATAGGTTACTGGTTCACATACAGAATGTTGATAGAAGGTTATCACTTCATTTTAGATAATTTGAAAATCACAAGTTCTTGGTATAACAACAAAACCCATTTATATAAAGAAAGATAATTTCCCTGATAGAATGACTTACTCTCAATATTTTAAATTTACTTTTTTTCCTTAAATCTCAATTTCTTTAATGTACTATAAGGACAAAATCATCATTTGTACATTTAAAAGTTAAAACCAATTAAATTATAATATTTGTAATGTTTTTGAGTAGTGGGTGGATTAATCTCACTTGTATTAGTAATTAAGTATTAAATATACATTTACTTATATTAAAATTTCTAAGATACTTGAACTATTTTGTTATATATTTATAACATTCAGAACCTAAGATGTGTAGACTTCAAATAAAAATAATTAAATAAAATTTAAATTTTTTTTGTGCTTGGATTTTAATCTCTATGGATACAGACTAGATATTTTGGATATTTTCATAAAATATTTTCTTTAAATCATATGTATTGTATGCTTTGTTCACTTATAGAAAAACAGTACAGGGACTTTTCAAAATTAAACATAGTTGTTCCTAAATAAATAAATAAATAAATAAGAAATTAAATCATTGATTTGGCTTTATATCAACATCAGTTCACATTTCAACTGATCTCAACATGCCTCCAATTCACTATTAAGCAGTGGTTAGATCATCTCAGTCTAGAGTGACTTGCTTTTCTACATTCATTCTCTATGTAATCTTCTTGCAATCTGCTGAATAACAGTAAAATATCTCTATTCTTTTGTTTTTGATACTTGAAACAACTATTAATCACAAACAGCCAATGAAAATTTAATAGAGTACTTTAACTCAGCTATGGAGCAGCCCTGAAAAATAAAGTAATAGAGAAACTTTTCATTGTAATTCAAAGCTAGAGAAAGGCTTTTGTTGCAAATTTAGCCTCTTCTCAATAAATGTTTCTTTGAACTTGTGCTGCAGAGAGGGAAGACAGGGGGGAAGCTTTGCTGATCTTTTAAGCACATCAAAGCCTTAGGAAGCTGAACAGGCTGGACAGAGGCTTTTGTCAACCTGAATGGTAGCTGTGCCACATCTTTCAATGCTGGTACGGCATTTGTCTCCTCTAAATGGCAAAGACAGCTCCGGTGGCTACACAGACTCTGAACCAAGAAGTTTACCTGCAGCTTCATCATTTCTATTTGCTTTAGTATATCTCAACTTTGATTATGAACTCACCTTTTCTTTGAAAATCAACTTTGTTCCCCCCCTAAAAAAACAAACAAACAAAAACAAAAGAAGTACTAAATACTAGTTGTGGAAAATATAGAACACAAAGAGAATAAAAATAATCCATGATGCCATCCCTCAGAAAAAACCACTGTCGATTTCTGTAATCCTCCTCCTTTCAGAGATAGAAGAACTGTATGTGAATAGATACAGGTGGAATTATAGCTTTTCTGGAGTAGATAATATTATAGCTTTTTCTGGGCAGATAATATTATCATATTTAAAGCTTAGATTATTACTGGTTATCAACCTCTAATGCTCTTTCTAACATTTTCAACATATTTTCTATTATTGTAAGAATAGAATGATCATATGTTACAAGAATAATATATTGGAAGAATAACTTAAGAATAATATACAGGAAGAATAATTTACATAATGCATATGTTTTGTTGGACAAAAAGATTATTTTTATTTTTTTTGTCATTACCACACATAATGATTGCAGTACACTTTTTAAGAGATAAATTTGCTTTTTGGTATCTCTGGTCATTTTATTTCCTGACAGTGGTTGGCACATAGAAAACTATTGATTTAAAATGACTTCTATTGAACCAACTTCAAGAACTATTAAAGTTTTCAGTAGATTATTTCTGTATTTTATTTAGATAATTCTATTACCCAAAGATAATGATAGTATGTTCCCCTCCTTTTGGTTCTTATCTTCCTTATTTTTGTTTAATGTTGCATTGCATGAACCTGAACTTTTTGGTTAAAGTTGAATGCTAGTTGTGATTATGAGTGTAGTTTACCTATTTCTAAACTATATTTAATTTCTTAGGATAAATCTCACTCATAATGACATTGTTCTATAGCATACTGTTGAATTCAATTGATTAATGTTTTATTTAGCATACAATAGTAGATTTTTGTGTTTTCTTCATCGTATTTCAATTTCAGAGTTATATGACTTCTGGAAAATAAATTGGGATTGTTAATACAGCATGAACTCCCCAATTTTAGAACATTTAATAACATTCACAATTAAAGCCATTGAGTACTAGTTTTTGTTTGTTTTGTTTTGAAGGATTTGAGAATTTGTTTTACAATAATAGTGATAGTCATGGTGGTTATTCTATCTTATTTAAGACAGTCCCTTTCTCAGTTTGAGTCAAATGTTGAGGATTTAAGGAAATTTGAAGCTTACCTTTGGTTATTTTTCTATTTTAACTTTCTGCCTTGCCACCCCTCCCCTATTTTCTTAGTAAACACTTAACCTTAGATGGAACATAATTAAGTTGAAAAATTTCTGATTTTCTAAATTTGCCTGTGTAAGAATATCATATAGATTAACTAGCACAAAAACATGTATTCAAATACATGCAAGCAATTTGAGAAAACTTGGTATTTCTTAGGCTATTTAAATATTTTTCAGTAGAAGAAAATAAATAAATTATAAGTTACCCTCATTGAAGATGGTAAATATGTTGGAAATAACAAATGAAAGTGTAAGGAGCTCAAATTCATATACAAATGACAATAATTAGCAGCATTAGGAGGGACAGTTTTCATTAATTGGTAAAATGCAGATGAAGACTTCTTTTTAAAGTACGTTAGAAAATATATGTGTTCATGAGTATGAAACTATAAAGATAAAGAAATTTTTTCTTATTCATCTACAAATGTGAGCCAATAGCCTCATAGAAATGGTACATATTTTGTTATCTTGTTCACATTTTCATCTCTTTTATTTCTAGTTTGTGAAAGATATGAATCTATAGAATTGCCTTTGTTATTTTTTAGACTTTAGATGAAGTCATTTTCATTATTAACATGCACATATTATATTCTGATATTTTAGTATTCAAGAATATGAATGGACTGGGCTCAGTGGCAAATGCTGTAATCCCAGGGACTCTGGAGGCTGAAGAAGGAAGAATGAAAAATCCAGGCTAGCCTGGACAACTTAACAAGACCTTGTCTCAAAATAAAAAATAAAAAAGGTTGGGGGATGTAGCTCAGTGGTAGAGCAACCCTGAATTCAATCCCCAATACTACTACTACAAAAAAAAAAGAATATTAGTCAAAATAGAACTGAAGTATAAAGTAGTATATTCTATAAAGTGTGCTTATAGAATTTATTTTCACTTATGCCAAGTTTGTACCTGGCCAACATATACATTCAATGAGGAAGACAGTGAGTTAAAGTTAGATAGGCAAGGTCTAATCATATACTGTAGCTTACCTGCTATGTGCCTTTGTACAAAGGATTTGTTTTCCATGATTAGCTTCCTTATAATAAAAAATGAGTCAAATAGTGAACTAAATAAATAGAACTTCATTTAGCAAGTTTGACATGCTAAAATTACATCTGGCATGCATCTTGGATTCATAAAATCTAAGTGATTCTTCTAAGTAGGATTTATAAGAGGGTTTTTGTTTAAATAGTTTTTCTTAATAAACTATTCTTAATATGAAATATTTTAAAATTATATACAAAGATCTAGTAAATAGAACACCAACTATGAGCAGGATGGGAGATAGAGACAAAACTAAAGCTTAACTTCCAGCATTTATGCTCAGTTTCCACTTAATCTTCCCTGGGTTTATTTATGACCAGTCTCTTTTATCTTCCAGTTGACTGAACAATAGCAGGTACCAGCACTTTGGTTCATCTGGCTTTAGTATCTTAGGTAGCAGCTATTCTTCAATTGCATAATTTTTCTAAAGCTTGTGGAAACAACATTGGGTTGGGATTGGAAAAACAAAAAAAAAAACTGAATCTGAATCTCAGATGTATAAAGCTAGGTAATACATTTAATATGGGACAGCCATTGTATGCAACTCAAATTACTGATATTTTTTTACCTGACTTCTAAAGGTACTTCCACTGATGAGTTTCTAAGGCATTTCTGAGTTTAGATTTTCCTGTGTGAAGTGACCATATTCCCCCTATGTCATTGGGATAAGAATGTGATTTATTTATTTATTTATTTATTTGAATTGAGAAAGACCTCATGTTCTTATGTTGATACTGGATTTCAAGAGATCTTTGCAGATGAAGCCTAAGACAAATGTGGTATATTCTGTCTGAAAATTGGGACAAAAATTGGGGCAATGTTTACCATTACTGTAAGGAAGCAGTGCCCTTCCTATTTGCAATAGCTAAAGAAGTAAGAATCACTTTTGCTTCATATGGCATGTCTGTGAAAAAAGAGAGGGTGAGGACTAGAAAAGTTAGTGGATGAGAATGGAAGCTCCAAAGAAGGGTTAGAACAGGAAGGAATACCTTAAACATAGATTACAGTATCAGGTTCTGATGTTCTGCCCTTCTCCCTCTTTGTACAGTCACCCTCCCTTCATGTGGAATAGGCATGAGGAGATGTTGAGGTTTAGTCATATATAACTTATTATTCAAAGTGGTAGCCTAGTCATCATCTTCCTTCATTGGACCAAAGGGACAGCTCTCTAAAACATGGAAATCAAATCACACAGAGGAGGTGGGTGTGTTGGTGCATGCCTCAGTACTTAGGAGGCTATGATAGGAGGATCACAGGTTCAAGGACAACTTCAACAACTTAGCTCAGTGGTAGAACCCCTAGGAGTTCAATCCTCAGTACCACCAAATAATAATAATAATAATAACAATAATAATAATAATGATAATAATAATAATAATGAATCATATCAAGAATTTTCCTTTTTATCTGTTAATTAATAGAAGTGAACAGTTTGAAAAGACTGCAGCATGATGTATTGGTTAAGGGCCCAAACATTTGATGACATTCATGAGTTTGTATGGACTTTGAGCTCTTGCAGTTTAATAAGTTATGTGTGACTAGACCTCAGCATCTCCTTATGCCTATTCCACATGAAGGGAGGATGACTATACAAAGAGGGAGAGGGCAGCACATCAAAACCTGATACTCCAATCTGTGTTTAAGGTATTGCTCCCTGTTCTAACCCTTCATTGGAGCTTCCATTCCTGTGTATAATGGTGTATACAAGGGGGTCATCCAAGTAATGTCCACATGGCACTTAGCACAGGGTCAAGTACATACCATATCCCATAAGTAAGAATTGTTATTAATCTCCTATAGGTTTTACTATACTTTAAGATAGTTACATATTCATTTTCTCTCTTCCCCTCTGTGACATGAACTCATGTCAAAATACCATTGCTGGTTCCCCTGTTTCCATGTGTACGTACGTTCAGAGCCTAGCATATTGCTTAGTACATAGAGTTTTTTGTTACTAAATTTATACCATTCTCTTGTATGGAAAAAAATCCAACCTGGCTCCCTATACTCATTATTCTGTCAACACATCTTATTTCTGTAATAAATTATCCAAAAATTATGAATTTTTTGTGTAGATTGATATAATGTGTTTTACATAATTATAGAATTGTAATATTCTGACTTGGGTTCAACTAGTACTAATTCTTGTGAGACCTATTTTAATAAAAATTTACTAAAATATAATTATAAAAGAAAAGAGGGACCCAATATAAGCACTGATGTATACCATGTCATATAAAGCCTAGAGTTAGAAGAAGCTTTAGAGATTGATAATGATCAAAAGCAATTTAGTTTTGCACATGAGCCTTTCAATCTGGTGGACTTAATTTTTCCTGTTCTTCTCCTCCTTCTCCTCCTCCTCCTCCCCATCCTATATATTCTTTCTTCTACTCCTCCTTCTTTCCCTTCCTCCTCTTTATCATTTTCTAACTAAAAATGTATTTCATCTTACATACTGAATATGGTTCCTTCCTTACTTTAACCAATTATCTATCAAAGATTAATCACTTTAACTCATACACCTCAAAGTGTGATCCTAGGACCAATACCATGGTCATCACATGGGAGCTTGAAATGCAGGAGCTGAGACCTCGCTTTTAGTGATTGGTTATTAAATCTGAGAAGTGTTATCTTAACCAATCTTCTGGGTAATCTAGAGAAGATATGGTTTTACCCACTAGAGGGCGGTAGGACATATGTACCACTGAGTATCACATTTATTCCCAAGTATTTTGAAGAGTTCTTGTAAGAATTACCTAGAGTTGCCAAAGGAATAGTATACTTGTTTCCTCTAAAGGAAAAACCAACAAAGTCAATCAGGTTATAGAGAGAAACTCAACATGTGAGATTAATGAAAAAAGCATTTCCATCACACTAACATAGTATAAAATCAGGTGCCAAATCCTAAATTGTGATTTTGGCTCTGGTTCATAGATGATAGAATTGTAAAGTTAATCACCTCTGAGGCAACCTCCTTATTTTACAAATGAGGAAGGAGTCTCTCTCTCAGAAGATAACTAGCTTTTCCAAAATCGTACAGTTCAGAGTTTGCCAAGCTAAAACTGGAAATACAATCAGCAGAATCCTCACCAAAAGAAAAAGAAATTTTAACAAAATGCAGGATACCCCCTTGTGTTAGTCCTTTGGTAAATGGGGTTCATACTTGTGCTTTTCATATCTTATGAGTTTAATATTATTAGTTGTTTCTGAGGAAATGGGGACACAGGAAGGAATTTGTAGGGTTTTTTTTTTTTTCTGAAGAGTTATTTATATTCAGCAGCTCTAACATCAGAACACAGCTTGGACATTTCCATGTCAAGCCCCCAAAGTATCCACATGTAAATATCAACCAATCACTAACTATTGAGAAACCATAATATGGCACTATTTCACATTCCTTTTAGCATGATGCTAGCATGATCTCTGCTCTTGGTGGTCTCTGGTTATGTGTGTTATAAAAGCTTGCCTGGTAACTGCTTTTAATTTTCAATCCCACATGTTTATTGCATGCAAAATGTGATCAACAACAGTATGTCCCCAGTGATAGAAAAGGTGTCGAAAACTGAGCTAGTAGATCCTCATTCATCTAAGAAACTGGCAAGGCTTTACAGAGAAGAAAGCCTAATTGCACATACAACGCTCTCAGTACAACTTAATCACATGTCTTCAAAGTGAACTTTGAAAGAATGTTTTGAATGTCAATGCTTTTTTAGAAAACATTGAACCAAACATAGAAATTGAGAAAAAGTTCTGAATCTCCAGTTAAAGGCACAAAGAGCACCTTTTCAATTTTCTCTTCCTTTTACTTATCATAAATGCAATTATTTAATAAAAACTAAAATTACATAAAGTTTATGGCATAAGCCTTTGGATGCTGATAGGTATTTTGAAAACAGTTTCCAACATCTAAGTTGTTGAGCAAAAATCCAAAATGAAAAACCCTCAGTACTGCAATAAACAAACAAAAACAAACAAACAAAAAGAAAAATGCAATGAAGCAAAGTTTTGGTGTAGTTTCTCCAGCAACAGAGAATCTCCTTGAATAAGTGCATAAAAATTTGAAGGCTAGCTAGTCTAGCTTAATTTTCACATTGACAGAGGAAAGAGACTTATCAGAAATGTAATCTTTCGGTCACCTCTTCAAACCACAGAAAAGCATTTCCCATTTGTCTGTCTTTCCTTTTACCATTAACTAGAGCATGTTAAGGAAGTCTTAACCAACTGTCATAATTTGACCAAGAATCCCTTCTTGTAATCTGTTTTCCTCAACAATAGGAATACAAAATTTAGCACTAAGATTAAATTAAGGTTGGAAGAAAACATCCAAATAGTATGGGTATATATTTTTATCCACTTTAAACTAAATAGTCAAAATCTTAACCAAAACATGATGATTTCTGATCAATTGTTCCAGTAATTCCTAATTTCTATTTTATGTGTGTGATACTGGGGGTTAAACCCAAGGACATTCTACCTCTGAAGTATACCCACAGACCTTTTTATTTATTTTGTTTTGAAACAGTTTCTGCACAATGCTGAGAGTCTACCTACTTTCTGAGGCTCTCTTTGAACCTGAGATCCTCCTGTCTCAGCCTCCCAAGTACTGGGATTATAGGCATATGTCACTGTGCCTGGCCGCTAATTTATAATTTAAACAGTTTAAATTTTGACTTTGGTGTTTTCCTAAGTGATAGAGCAAATTTTATACTATTTAATAGGGTATGTATTTTCTCTACCATAATAATAGTACAATAGCCATGAAGAAAAACAGTAGTATTTAATATGCTTTATTTTTAGCCTTCACAAAAAACACCAGTGCAGATATTTTAGAAGAATATTACCATTTAGACCTACTCTACCTATTTCATCTGAGAATATCTTCTCTTCTTCCACCTCCATTAAAATAAAAGAACATCTCCCAATCATTGCCAGTATTATTAGTGGCACATTCATATTTATACTCCAAACATGCTTTTAATTTTCTGAAACAGAGACAAATTCCTGGTGATATCTTAATGTTTTATGGTAGTTAATGCCAAAAGGCTTGGACCTGATCTTAAACTGAATATTTCCCAGATGTGTGGTAGCGTGAAAGGTGGAACAGCTAACAAAAACCAACTTCCTATCCATGTTCAACTTACTTACATGAATTTTAAGTAAGGATTAATTAGACATTGAGACCTTATGAGCAGTCAACTTCACAGATCCCACAGATAAAAGCTGGAGGCGTGCTTGGTTATAACATAAGCCATATGTTCAGAAAGAGAAAAATCAACTGCCACTGTCTCTTTGCACCTTGTTTATAATGCTTGTTTAACCATCTTTCTTTTGAAAATATAGTACTTTTGGAAATGTTGAAAAGTTATTTACTAAAGGTTTAAATGATTTATAGTTTTCTTGAATAAGTATCAGATAAAGGTTGAAGTAGCAAAAAAATAAAAAAATATTTACTATGGATGAATTCATGAATACAAAAGGACAGCTTAAGACTAACAACAGGAAGCTGCTACTTATGTGGCTCAACCTACACCAGGTTTATACTGAGAGATACCCTGAGGATGCTAAGGTTCTATGTCTTCATGGGAAACCAGACTGCCTATTGAAAACAATTCTAGTGAAAATTCAGAGTTCTTTTCTGAGATTCACTAGAGACTAAAGATGAGTTGCAACAAGGTCTTGCCAACTATCCATTCTTAAGGGTTGATTGCTTTAGCTTGACAAGATTCTGCCACTTAAAACAGTTGTTTTGTGTTGGAGACTAGAGGGTAATTTTGACTGAACTACTTAGAAAGTCTAAGCCACAAATTTCAAAGCAAATGTTTCTGATGTTGGGTGCATAGGCATTTTGTGATATTTCTTAATTTAAATTGTCATGTGGAGCTGAGCGTGGTGGCACACATTTGTAAACCCAGTACCTGAGAGGCTGAGACAGGAGGATTGCAGATTCAGGGTCAGCCTCAGCAATTTAGTGAGGACTTCCACAACCTAGTGTGACCCCGTTTCAAAATTTAAAAAATGAATAAAATAGCGCTGGGATGTGCTCATAAGTAGAATGCCCCTGGGTTCAATCCCCAGTACCACACAGACACAATAAATAAATTATCATGTGGATATGACTTCTGGTTTATGTTGGAGGTGCTGATTAAATAGAATACAATGGTGCTATCTTCAAAGGCTATGATGGAAATGTTTCAACCAATTAGGGATAATACACTTCAACAAACACAGAAAAAAAATTGACTTGATGAAGCCAAAAGAGAACAGTGCATTGTACTTTTTTGCTAAGAAAAAAATGACATCAATATCTATAATTCTTCAAATATTTCAACCAATTATTCTAGATAAGAATCTACTTGAAATGATTTTTCTTAAATGGTCTCTTTCTTCTTAGACTTTTTAAAAGTATTTTCTGAACATATATAGTAAGGGTTAAGATCTCATAGATGACATTATAGTAAGGGTTAAGGGAAATGTACAGAATTTGTCTAAGAAAGTTATCCTGTAAAGAAAATAATTGATTATATATGTTTCAGTCTATAATCAATTAGCCAGCAAAATTTGCTACCAAAAAGTTTGTATGTTAATATTTTGCTTCAATTTCAAAGTCAAAAATATCTCTGACTTTCCAATGTGATTACCTGATATAGTTGGCCAGCAAGGGCAATTTAAAAAGCAAAACTATCAGGTTCCAATGAGTAGCATACTCCTCACTTGACATGTATGCTGGTATTTTTGGAAGAGTTAAATGAAGGTGAAAGAAAAAAAAATGTGAAAACAATTTTCAAGTACAGCCATTTAACAGTCTAGCACCATCCCTTGAAGTCTGTGAGCAAGAAGACATCTAAGGAAATGTCTCTGAAGCCTCTTTGTGGAAATCAAGTTTGTGTAACTGGACAAGACATGTGGCACAAGCCTGTACGATTAGATCACAGAGCCCAGTACCACAAACATAATTATTAGCGGCTGTCTTTGTGGACTGGCAAGTTGGAGAAACAATAAAAAGAAGAGCTGTGGATGATGAAAGAGGCAGGGTGTGAAATGGTTGTACTCTTCCTCGTAGCCTCTAAGTCTCAACCTAAAGAAAAGACTGTCATTCTCTCCAGAGCTGAAGTGCTGAATGACCCAGAAGGCAGAGGGTGACAGAGTTGTTTGTTGGCTAGAGGAAGAAAGATAGGATCTCCCATCACGTCAGAAAACTGTTAAGCACTCAAGATGAAAACACTCATTGGGAGTTTAGAGTCAACAAGCAATTGTTTAGATTTGGATATTTGTAGCAGGCCTCATTACCTTCACATCCTCACCAAGTTTCTGCTGCTGAGTATCCAGGGTGAGGGCTGAGATACTAGATTTCTTAGTTAGGGGACTTTTTTAAAAAGCTTCCCATGACTGCCCACTTGTGTAGGGAGGGAGCAGAGTCGTACTAGACTTCTACTGTGGCTGAAGCAAGTGGATTTAGTAAGAAATGACTAAGTAGAATAATTCTGAACAAGACTTAAGATTTGGTTATATTTTTTTTTCTTCCTATGACTGCAGGTCACAGTATCTCTGTTTGCTCCATAAATGGATTTTATATATAGTAAGCATCAAATATTGTCAATGTGATTTTTATAGGATTGAATTTGCCCATCAGTAGTACCTGGGGATACCTGCTTGTTTCTTTGAGTTAAATTCGCACAAGAAAAATAATATAAGGATGTCGTCTCCAGGCAAGAGACTATGCTGAGGATGGAAAACAAATTAGGGTAGTGTGGAGCTAGGTGGGTGGAAGAGTTCACATGCTGTCCTGCACTCTTGCCTACCCTGGAAGGAAGTCTGATTTTACTCTGTTGGAAATCATGCGTAGAGTTGCACACAATTAAAGAAGGAATACCTGCCAAAGAAGCCTACCTTCCCTTTTCTTATGGAGTGTACCTTTTTAACTTGAAGATTGAAATGATGTTTTAGTCAGCTTTTCCATTACTCTTACCAAAATACCTGACAAACAAAACTTAGAGGAAGAAAGGTTTATTGGGGTTCAGAGTTTCAGAGGTTTCAGTTCCTGTTTGGCCAGCTCCAGGGGAAACCATGGTGGTAGAGCACATGACCAAGAAAAGCCACTCTCAGTCATTGCAGAAGAGAGAGAGAGAAATGCAGGCTGACATAAGGAGCAGACAAGGACAAATAAGAGTCCCCAAGTCCACACCCCTAGTGACTTACCTCCTCCAGTCATGCCTCACCTCTGAACCTTGCTTCACTGAACCTTGCTTCACTGGGAATGTGTTTTCGACCCATGGAGCTTTTGAGGGACATTCCAAACCCAAACCATAACATGGTGAACAGAAGGACAACCACCCAGCCCTTCTTTCTTCTTTTTTCTTTCTAGAGGAAAATGAGTTTGACAAGGTCAGCTGGGTACTTGGCACATGAGTTTCTTCAGGTAAATTAGTTTGTTTCATTAATATCTATTGGGCAACCTGTTATGGGCCAGGAAGTGACAGCACAGCATCAAGTAAGAAAACCAAATGAGGCTCATATGGAAAAATAGAAGAGTCACGCTTTCAATAAACTAAGAGCAAGTTGGATCTCGTCCTACCTCCAGCTAAATTTCCCTCCACCCCCTATCTTCACTACAATTCTCATGACTGCCATGAGACAGAAGGTCAGAGTTTCAAAACAACTTGAAATCTGCATACTGAACATATCTCCTTGAAATGAAAATATACCTAGTTTTTAAATCAATGTATAAAGAAGTAATCTATACAGTTATGCTGTGTAGTAGCTATAACCTATCTGTAAGTAAAAATTGCTTAACAGAGTTCTATTTTTGAGTTCTACTTCCATGGTCTGCCGTAGTTAGAATTTTTCAAGATGTTTTAAGGCATGCTTATTTTTATTTATTTCTGTTTTGGGTAGATTGTTTTTAATTATAATTTAAAAATTGTTTTTCTAACCTGTTCTTTTGTATAAGGCAGATGTGCTTGTATCTTTTCATCTACTAACTCTCTGTCAAATAACAGTTACTATGAAATATATGGCATGTTATGGGTCATGAATTTGATTCTCTTTTGATAAAATATGGAGAATTCAAATATGTCTCTTCTTAAAATTAGATTATGACACGAAGTTTGCCATCCATTTGGACATTATTTGTAGGATCCTTATATGAAAATAAATAGGCAGGGTTTCCATTGAGTCTTGTCCAAAAATAATCCTCATTGAAATATTTCAATGTTTGTATTAAATTAAATTATGTTGGAAACAGTTTTTATCTGATCTACAATTAGCAGGAAAGGAGAAAACATTTTAATAGTAATTGAATAGCATGAAACTGTTGGATGCTACTCATTCTTCTTTACAGATGTTTCCATTAATTTATTAACCTAACCTACTAAAAAACCAATCACTTTACCTAGAAGTGTGTTTTGCCATTTTGATGGCAGTTTGACAAATTATTTTCAAATTTGTTCAGTCTTTTCCAGCTTCTGTTTTTCCCTACCCTATGTCTATCCACCCAAATCTTAATCACCATGTTAATAAAAGTTAATTACTTTATTTCATTTCAACTTAATAATTATCTCACAATATCTTACAAGCCAGTCAGGATTGAGCACAACAATTAAAGTTTACTTTTGTAACTTATTACATGCATCAAATAATATTAAGAATCTTTTTTTGAGAGAGAATACATTAGGTTTTGACAAATACATGGAAAAGGAAATATTTCTTCAATATACAATATTGTGGACTTTTATCCAGCTGAACCTAAGTATACTAAAAGTTTAAGATAACTTTTCCTTGAATACTGTTCTTCAAATTTTAAAAAAAATAATAGTATTGGATAAAATTTTAGTAAAATTAAACATTTACACTTAATAATTTACATTTACAGTTTAATAATATATTTTTAGAATTCAAAATACATTGAATCAAGAAATTTTACTTATTTCAATGTCTTTTCTCTGTTACCTTTTAGTTTGGGGCTTCCGGTTAATCTCTTTTGCCCTTTAATTTGTATCCAAGAACTATCCTATGTATATGAGAAGTCAAGTTCATAGTAGTTGTAATCTAAAACTTGCCAAAATAAGTACATAAGTATATATCACTAGGTAACCAACACCTACATGAAATATTCCCCTTAACCCATCAGTCTTCACTCTGGAATCTGGATCAAATAGATTATGTTTTCTTTTAAAGGCAAGTATACTTTTTCAAGAGCATACTATTTTATTTTATTTATTGATTGATTTTTTGGTACTAGGGATGGAACCCAGGGGCATTCTATCTCTGAGCTACATCCAGAGCCCTACTTTTAATTCTTTATTTGGAAACAGGGTCTTGCTAAGTTGCAGAAGGCCTAAGTAGCTGAGGCTAGTTGGGAACCTGTGATCCTCCTGTCTCAGTCTCCCAAGTGCTGGGATTACAAGCATGCACCACCAGACCCAGCTTAAGAGCATACTATTTTAAATCAATTTAAGCACTGGTCTTTAGAGAAAATGTGAGAGTGATACTAAAATAATATCTTCTTTTTCTCCACTTTGAGGAAACAGATCATAATGTGTCAGGTAGAATTCACCCATCTAGGAATTTCTTTCTAAATAATTTGCTAACAAAAACAACAAAAGTATTCAATGAGCATTACAAAAATTTTACCTAATATTCCATTTCATATATATATATATATATATATATGAAATGGAGTGTTATATACACATATATGTATGTATGTTATGTATATAATTTAAAAATCAATCACATCTGAATTTTACTATTATTTCTTTACATTTCCCTAAAGAAAGAATAATATCTCCTCTTCTCATGTAGTTAAGGTAGTGTCAGTTCTTAGAACAGTTCCAAACCCAGTGCAATTTTTCTCATGTTTCTTGTGCTACCGTGTTTGCCTAATATTGTTCTAACTTTGTTTTTATACTTTCTCAAAATATTTCACAAAGAAAATCCTTTTCATTAATTTCTATGAAAGTCCTCTCTCTAATATGTTCTGCAAAATAGTGACTGTGTACTTTACTCGTGATCAGAAATTAATCTGTGATGCTGTCCTTCTTTACTTCCAACCTAAGAGTTCTGTTTTCTTTGCCATCTATGTATTGTGTGATGGCAGGGCACTTCCAGGGACTCTGGGAATAAGTATCACTTTTACCTTGCAGTCTGGCCCCAAACTGGTAACCTCTACTCAAGAGAGCATGACCTTCCTAAATATCTTGATTAACATTCCCTTCATAGCAGAAGCCAGAATTCCTAATTGACAATATGAGTTACAGAAATAGAGTATATAGTTGTAGATAACAAATGAATCAATGTTATAGTTTGTTAAGTATATATAATAGATAAATTGTCTTTTTGCACAATCAAATCAAAATTCTTATACTACAGAGTAGTATTTTTTAGCAAGTATTAGAATTATCTACTCTGTAAGTAATCATGGAAAGAGTTAAGAGGCTAATTACATATTATTTCACACCATGTTGGAAGCTAGTCAAATTACAATATACATGTTCAAAGTGAGCTGTGAGCTTGAACCCCTCAAACTTGTTCCACATTAAGTATTTTACTACTTAGGGCTATTCAAGCTTAGCTAATTTATGAACACTTCAGTGCACCAAGCAATATTTTTCTTGTGAGAAACCCAACATCAGGATGTGCTCTACTGACCCATTTGACTTTTCATTAAATTGAGGAGAAAAAGTACACTATACTCTAATTAGTTACATTAAAGAAATTCATAAAAACTTTGAGTAAATGTGGTAGACATTTTACAGCACTATCTTCAGGGTAAATATCTATATTAACATGGTGATCATTTAATGAAATATGCCATTTAATGAAATATGCAGTAATTCCTCTAACCTTTTATGTAGCTTTAAATTTTTTTTCTCCCTTTGTAAATAAAAAGCAGTGGTCAGACTCAAATAGAATGAATTGTTTCTGTGTAATGAACAAGATAAATTAGTCTACAAAGCATTAAGTAGATATAAAATCTTTGTCTGGGTGCCAATGGTTTGTAAATGTTTACAGGAGCCTCATGGTGTGGCAGAAAGAACATAGGCCAACTATTTATTTCAACCTCTAAGTAACCTTTCAGCAGGTACTTGGATAAGCCTCTTGATCTCTCTGGATCTTCCAGTGTCATCTAGTATAGAAGAGAATGAGATATGAAACAGACAATCTCTCCATTTCTCCAAGCTCTTCCCTGTTTCCACAGTTTGATAAAACATACCCTTTTCTTAAATGATCTAAACTTACCTCACACACAGACACACATGCACACACACACACACACACACACACACACACAAATTTATTGAGTAACTTTCACTCACTTTGAGGCTTTGAAATTATGCTTTTTCATTTACATTTTGTCCAAACGTTATTTTTGCACTTTTATTGGTGCATTGTAATTATACATCATAGTTAGGTCCAAATGATATAGACGTACATGCACATGGTACTTGACGTGTTTCCCTCCAGATCCCGCCAAAATCTATGCTTTAAATGAGACTGATCTGAGGTTTTGATTGTACATAGATTTCTCAAAATAACATATAACTTAATTTGGATATATAAAAACCTATGGTAATTGAGATACCTGCCAAAAACTTCTTATCATAATAGATCTAATTGATGGAGTCATTTGGCTTCTAATAGTATATAATACACTGGTAATATTATTTTGTGTTCTGTATAGACTTATCAGAAAGCAATCACATTGCAGCACTTGACCCTTGTTTTCACATGGCTGGTTCATGGAACTCTTCCCATACAGAAGAGCAGACTCTTCTTCATTCCAATGTTTAGTGAGGAGATACAGCCACATAAGGATTACCTTGGGGATTTTCCCCAAATGTCAAATGCAGGAGATATGATAACAATAGGGCCCAATGTGGGGTGTGGTAGGATAGCCTGATAAGAAACCAGTATTTCTAAGTTAGGGCTTTCTGCAGTGTCTGTTTATCTAATGAAGGAAATGAGAAGGGGAGAGAGAACTCATAAAATGTTTAGATGACACTGGAAGATAAAATATGCTTTCTGATAGAGAAATTAGTTTTCAGGAAGATTTTTTTTCTTAGAAAGGTGCCTATACCTTACATTATTATGTTTTTTTCATTCCTATCCTAGTGCATTGTAATTATGCATCATTGTGAGGTTAAAGTGATACAGACACATAGACACACATGCACACAGTGCTTGGTGTGCTTTCTTCCATATCCCACATGGATCCCCCCTTCTCTCTACCTATACATGTTAGTGACATTGGTAGTGATATCTTCATATACGGACATTGCATTATTTGAACTGTTTCCTTCATCAAGTCTCCTCCTTTAACATCCACACTTCCCTGCCCCCATCCCTTTCCAGTATTCTACTAGTTTCTCTCCCCATTTATCTGAAGCCTCCTTGGTTTTCTGTTTTCTCTCCGGCTTCCACATATGAGAAAAAATAAAATACAACACTTGACTTTCTGAGACTGACTGATCTCACTTAGCATAATATTCTCTAGTTTCATTCATTTTCTTGCAAACGGCGTATTTGTTCTTCTTTATGGCTGAGTAAATTTCCATTGTGTATATAGACCATAGTTTTGTAACCCATTCATCTATTGACTGACACCTAGGCTGGCCCTATAATTTGTTTATTGTGAATTGTGCTGCTATAAACATGGGTATGCATGGATGGCTATAATAGCTGACTCTCTCGTGGTTTTGTTACCATTCAAATAAATCATGCTGGACTTTTCTGAAGTTATATGCACTTCTAAACTCTTCTATTTTGTGCTATTTCCCGCCATTAATTCCATTGCAAAAATGGGTTCAAATGTCAATTATCTTAGGTCACAGCAGATGACTCAAACATGTAAGTATTTCCAGTGATGTTTTATTTTCCCTGGATTACTGGTAGTTGCAAATGGGAATAAAGTTCCTATTTCCAGGAAAGAAACCTTTTCTAGGTAATTACTTTACCCCAAACTAGCTATAGGACCTTTTCACAATTTGTGAGTTAATTAAATTTATATCAGTATTTATTGTGGGTAATTATGAAGAATTCCAAATCAAGCCCTATCCTAGAAACATATTAATTATGTTTCATTATGAATGTATCCTAATAATGGAGAAAGTAATGTTTGAAAATATGGCACTTTGTCTATTTCCTGACATATTTCCATAAAGTTAAATGGAAAAAAATTCACTGGTGAAGAAAAAAGAAATTAGAAAGAAAAAAAGTTTGTGTGGAGACACCTTAGATGGCCACCTACAAATATTTTTTAACTAATGATGAGTGTAGAAGAGCTGGAGTCACATTGTATTTATAATAAAAATACAGCAAGACATTTTTTATCTTTAACATAATTTAAAATTTCACTTAAAACCTTAGAACATTGCCCTAGATGTCATTGTATGTTTCTGATACTTTTAATGTCAAGTTAGTGACAATGGTTAAATGACAATACTGGTTAATTAAATATAGTCTTAAATTGAAGACTGTTTTAGGATTGGCCTCTGTATTCATCAGTAAAACCAAGCTAATCGTGGAGTTTATCTTATGACTTGAATTACCAGTTAGGTATTTAAAAGACTGTGTAGTCTTCACCAAGTTGTGAAAGATATATATTTTCCTGGAGAGGTGGTAGGAATTTTCTAATTCAGGACCCACTCATATCTATAATTCCACATGAATGTCAAGGTTGTCTGAAGGAACTGTCACAGAGAAACCAAAGAGCTCTACTACATTATGCTGAAAAGGCATCTAGCATGTATACAAGGTGGACCAGAATTAGATTAAAGATTGCCTACTCTGGTATCCTTTTAAATATGAGATCATTCTAGAGAAAGGAAATGCCTTCAACTCTGGGTCGAAGGGTTGGGGATAAAATGAATCCTTCTTGCTTTGAGGCAGTTTCATGGCTATCAGCATAACTTGAAGGGGGCCACATGGTCCTTTAATTTTGAGCACCAAAACAATTGGCCTTTGGGCAATGCCTGTAAAAGTACTTGAAGGCTCTTTCCATCTACAGTTCTGTACCATTATTAAGGAGAAAAAATAAATATTCTGATAATAGTTTTATTGCAAGTCCCCAAAACCTGACTTTAGACAGCAATGTGCATATGTGTACACAAATACCAAAGCCAAATCCACATTATTATATTTATGATATGCTAAGAATCTCACACCTATCAAAAACAAGCAGAAGAAAATCCTCTTCTTTATTCTTCTAAAAAAAAAGATTATTTTTGGTGTTAAGATATTGCTATAATTTGCATCTATTCCTGTTTATGTTTCTGCTTCTCTGCATATGTTTCTGTCAATTTTTTTTTTTACATCAAAACTGTGCTCTGCCTCTGAATCTTATTGTATTGAGTAGCATGTGGTCCTTGAACCAGCAGAATCAACATTCCCTAGGAATCTACATGCTAGAAATTTTAATTCTATAGCCCTGACCAAGATCTACTAAATAAAAAAATCCCAGCAATCTGTGTTTAAATGAACCTTCCAGCTTATTCTGATGCAGGCTCAAGTTCAAAAACCATTAGTTTAGTCACCATTCTGATTTAACAAACAGTAAATACATATTCAATGCTCCCTACCTGAAATTGCATGTGACCCTGTGAGATATATACAATTAGTTCCAATTTGTAAGTAGAAAACCAACACACAGATATAATTGATTTATTGGTGGTCACATAGTTTTTATGTAGCAGAACTGAGATGTAAAGTTAGTACTCCTATCACTTAATTCCCTCTAATTTACACTAAGTTCCTCCCTTAAATACATGCCATGAAATGTGACTTTGCTCTTTCCTTTAAAAAAGTTATCTGAGGCAAGTAAATAAATAAGATAGGGAAATATATATGTAATACAAAATTAATATCATAAATTTGGATCCCATTACACTCAATCTACAGCAATTAGGTGTATTTTGACCTTCTTTCAAGACAGGTAAGCTTGTGAGGCACTTTTTGAAATTGTGAAATCAACTAAGTAAATAGGCAACACCATATAGTCTCATTGATGTTGTAGGGGAAATGATTTTTTAGAATGTCAGTACTACAATATTATACATGTGACTCCAAGACAAATTATATTTTAATCCCAGATAGGTTTAAAGCACATCTTAAACCAGCAAACACCAACATGGCTCTTATACCCCTCAGCTAGTGTCTCCATTAAGTGGATGTCAATCACCTTTCTCTCCCTTTTTGCATCAACTACTTGTGGACTATTTTGTTGGACAAACACCACCGATGCACATGGTGATAGTTTTATATGCCATAATCTCTGGGAGATTTTTTTAATCTCATTTAATTGTCAAAGAAAAATAATTGGACAACTTCTAAAGACAAGTCAGGTACTTTTTCAACAATTGCAGTAGGAGAGAGAGACTCCTTATAAACTGAGCTTACCTCCAACTAAAACAAAGGAAGCTTAGATTTTAAAAGGAAGAAGAGATAGAGAATGTCTTAGTCCTTTTTCTGTTGCTATAACAAGATACTTAGCATTTCATAATTTATAAAGCATAAAGGGTTGTTAAGCTCAAAGTTCTGGAGACTGGGAAGTCCAATATTAAAGTGCTGACATTTAGTGAGGACCTCCTTGCTGCATCATAACATGTCAAAGGGTATCATATGGCAAGACAGAGCTTGTGTGCTAGCTTAAGTCTCTAATTTTTTATACACTTATAGTATAAAAAACTTATAGTTTCACATCACAATATTTCTCACAGTGATAGTGACAAGTCACTGATGTCATCATGGAAGCCTCAACCTTCTGATCTCATCTAATCTTAATTACCTCCCAAAAGCCTCACCTCCAAATACCATTAATGTGTGAATTTCAGGAATAAGTTTCTATAATATGAGTTTGTTTGAACCATACCAGGGAACAAAAGGGTTCCCAAATTTAGAGAATTGAAAATGGGGGACAAACAGAAGTTACATAGAAATGGAAAATTACAGAAAGCGGTAAGATCTGAAGGGAAACACACAAAGTGCTTAGTGTACGTGTATGTTTCTATTACTCCAAATCTCATTTTGATGCATAATTTAAATGCACCAGTAAAAGTGTATTTTTTAAAAATAATGCATTCCATTTTCTTAAGCAAATATTCAGACAGAGATTGTGGGAGGAGATCACATTTAAGGATATGACCTAGTACAGGTGGAAATCAGTCTAAAGTTGAGTCAAGTCTCTCAACAGTGTTCAGGAATGAGCTTTGTGCTGCATGAGAGTTCACAGCTCCCATAATACTTTTAGGTTTTACATAATTTAACTTTGTTTCACATTTACAGAGAGGAGAAAAAGTTACTAGTTGATGTATTTTCACTTATTATGATGGAACTTATTTAGATATTGATTTTTTTTCTGGAAATGATCATAGAAGACTAGAATCTATTGTACATTCCTGGAGGTAAAGTAGCAATTTATTTTCTGTAATCATAAATGGAATCATATTTTCAACAAATTCAAGGACATAATGAACTCACCACCAGCTGAAATAATTGCTGGGTAACTTCTTTGACACCAGTGTTTAGAAAGTAAAATTATACACAATTAGGTTATTTACAAATTATTTAATCATCATAATTTTTACAACAGAAAAAATTAGTGCATTTTTTTGCTTAGGCACAAATGTGAATATTTTTGTTTTCTTCTAGAATTGTAGCATCTCTTTTGTATAGATGCCCACTCTCTGGCATACAACTAAGAATCTACAAAAGAAAGAAAGAAAGAAAAAAAAGACTCCAGGGTTTCTACACAAAAGTTTATGTTCTGTACTCTAAAAGGAATATGCCAAACCTTGCTCATCATTTTTACTCACTTCTAACAGACTAACATACTAATTTATCAGCCTGTTTTAATACAGGTACTTAGAACTTCTTGAGAGCATTGTACTTTCACAACTGAGAAAATCATCAAAGCCAATGTTGACAACCTTGAGTCATCAAGAAAAAAAATTAAACTTTGCTTAGTAATCTCTAAATATGAAAACAGGAAATGAGTGAGCAGAGAGATTTAGATGCCAAATTCTTGCTTTCTACATTTATAGAATATACTGCTTACCTTTAATATATATTTTGTGAAGATTAATAGGGATATGGATGAGACAAAAAGTTCACCTCGAACACAAGATATCTTCTCCAGGATGACTTCTTTACTACTTAAAGCCATGACAACACATTGTATATCTCATATTATATTTTCTTTGTATTGTAGTTAGTTGTGCCATATCTTACCCAGCTTTAAAATTCCTTGAAGGCAAAGACTGCATCTTGTCTTTTCTTCTTTCAGAGTGAGACCTAACACTAGCTCTGCATATTGGCATAGTCCAAATTAATGTTAAGTCAAATTAATGTTGACAGTCACTAGAACTCCATTATCATTTAGATAAAAGATAATTTTGCATTTATTTTTATATCTACATTTTCCAAGTCTATATCCATCCTATTAAGTAAACTTTGTATTTGCCTTTTACTTTCTCCTTTTGTGTCCATGAAAAAAATATTGAAGGCAGAAAGTTACTATTCAGGCCAACAGCTTATTTATTCCATTGTGTCCAAAGAGTTGTAGTCTTAGTTTAGCTTGATGGCTGGAAAATATAAGTCACATGCTCCAGGATGAGAAGCAAAAAGTAGGAAAGATACTTGTGAATGGTCACCTCCTTAATATTAGCTATTCAATGATTCATCAACTCTAGTTGGGCGTGGTGGTGCACACCTGTAATCCCAGTACTTGAAAAGTTGATACAGGAAGATCATATGTTAAAGGGGAGCCTCCACAACTTAGCAAGATCCTCAGAAACTTAATAAGAGACACAGTGTTCCAAAATTTAAAAAAAAAAAATTTAAAAAGGCTGAGGGTGTAGCTGGGAGGTAGAATACCTCTGGGTTCAATCCCCAGTACCAAAAAAAAAAAAAAAAAGCAAAACCAAAAACGTAGCTAAAAAAGATTTACATGGAAATTGTGACTGTATGTTATTCCATTTGTACTTCATCAGTTTATAAAATCCTCCCCACTACTATGGTGATGAAGCCTCCTTAGGAAGCATCTGCTAATGGGCAGGAGCTGATTTTTGTCCCAGCCACTTTTATAATGTTGTAATGTTGATTATCAAGCTCAATTGTAAGATTTCAAATATTAACCAAAGCCAACAGATGGCTACTATTTGCTTAAACTAATTTGTAAAATATTGCCTTTTCTAATATATTCTTTAAGCATTTATATATTTTAGGTAAAATGCTCCATAGTTGCTAAAATTCTTAGAATCCTCATCAGATGTTATTAAACTCAGTCTGACTTAACTACCAACTTCACATTTCATGACTTTCTGTCATGTACTTTCCCTGTACTGTAATTGGTAAATCACACCTCTTGTTTGTTTTTTTGTTCTGAAAACACCATTCTGTTTGATCACTTCCCACCCTTCCCCTGGACACTTCTTACTCAACCTTTGAAACCCATTCGAGTTGTCATCTATAGTTGTTAGTCTACACTGGAGCTCCAGTCAGTAATAAATGCCTATCTTTGTTCCATTGTTCCCCTGCCCTTATCTGGACACCTGCTATCTCATAATGTTTTATGGTATTTCTCTATGTAGTTATAGTTTGTTCCCAATAGAACATGGACTTTCCAGAAAAAGACTCATTATCTGATTTTGAGTTTCCAGTTCCTAAAAAGATGCTCCTTTTCTTGTAGGTCTTTCTAATTGTTTGAACTATATTGTCCAGAGGCCCTTAAATAGACTCATAGTACTAACTGGGAGATTAATCTTTTGAGGGACAACAAAACTGAAATGTCCACAAATAGATATAAATCACAGAATTCAGCTATAAGAATGTGTCTTAAATTTACAAACTGTCTGGCTTATGTGAATGAGAAGCACAATTTATGTTGCCTTTGATTCATGATATAAGTTTCAGATGCTACTTTCTCAAAGTAATGAGACAGTGCTTTATAAATAAATTTTAATTGGGGGATAATTGTAGTCACATAAATTGCAAGAAATACAAGGATTTCCAGTGTGCCTTCACTCATTTTCCACCAGGAGGCTCTTTAAAAGGGCGTTGAATTTTACATCCAGGAATACATATATAGAATCATAATCCTGATCTATATATCTCCTCAAGTAAAATTCTAGAGATGCTTTCTAAAAATAATTTTATAGGCAAATATGACCATCTTCACCAAAGAATATAGAAGACTATAGAAAATCCTTATAAACCATAGAGAAGTCTTTTAGCCTCATGCTTCAGGAACTATCACTTTAACATTCACAAATATTTATAATACATGCAATCACTATACCCACAAGACCATCAAATTATAACTTACTGACATACAATACACGTCAAAATTATTTTCAGAATTCAAAACAATATTAAATCAACTTGTTCTTCCTTCTTTCTATTTTGAAGCAGTACTAAACATTTTCAAGTTTGATAAGATAGATGTGTTTGATTTGGTTTGAATAGTTAACAATGTATGCACACATCAAAAGATCACATAGTATGTGCCAATTTAAAAATAAAGATTTTAGCCGGGCGTGGTGGCGCATGCTTGTAATCCCAGCATTTGGGAGGCTGAGACCAGAGGATCTGGGTTCGCGGCCAACCTCAGCTACCTAGTGAGGCACTCCGCAACTTAGTGAGACTCGGTTTCAAAATAAAGAATAAAAAAAAATACGGCTGGGGGTATAGCTCGGAGGTAGAATGCCCCTGAGTTCCATCCCCAGTACCGAAAATAAATAAATAAATAAATAAATAAATAAATAAATAAATAAATAAATAAATAAATAAATAAATAAATAAATAAAGATTTTAATAAATAACATTTTCAAGCTAGCCTGAAGTAGCTGCAAAGTACAAAAGGGTTTTTTTTTGTTTGTTTTTTTTGTTTTTTTTTTGTGGTACTGGGGATTGAACTCAGTACCTTCGAGCTATACCACCAGCCCTATTTTTTATTCTTTATTTTGAAACCAGGTCTCATTAAGTTACAAAGTGCCTCACAAGGTAGCTGAAGCTGGCCAAGAACCCGGATCCTCCGGTCTCAGCCTCCCAAATGCTGGGATTACAAGCGTGTGCCACCACGCCCGGCTGGTTGATGTTTTTTTTTTTTTTAATACTGAATTTCCATTTGGGGTGAAACAGAAAGAAACCCAGGGATATTTAAGCTAAATGTGATATATAAATATACAGTTTACTCAGAGATAGTCAGTCAAGAAGTTAGTAGTATTTTATATCAGGATGCTTTTTCTTTTGCCAGCTCAGTCTGTCAAAAGTGGCTTGATGCCACTACTTCTCTCTCACCTTCAGAAATTTTGGTATATTATTTTCTAAAATCATTCTTTCCTCCTTTTTTTCTGTTAATTTTCCTTTTCAAAAGGATCTTGCAATTTACTGGTAGTATGTACTTGCCTCTCAGGCAGGAAAAGTAAACAGGAGCCTCAATATTTTACTTCAGAATTCTATCTCCTGCCCTATTCCATCTTCTGCTTGTGACATAAAATATATCAGACTATTGTTTTTTCTGTGAGACCCAGACATTATTCTCTGTGGCATGCCAGCATCCTTGGGAGAAATAGCACACTAGGCCATAACAGACTATTACTTGTTTTTTACCTTGATGAGCCATGTTGGTAGATGGTTTTCCAACAGTATTTTCTCATAGGAATGGGAAAGTGGGGTAAAATATGATGGTGAGGAAAGATAGAATTGGAGAGCAAGATAGACTGAAAGAGGCTTGGGTGGCAGGTCCCTCATTACCGATTCAGCATCTCATCACTTTGTTTGCATGTTATATAACCTCAGTATCTTTCAATTTTTAATCTGTAATAGAGAATAACAATAACTCCTTAGAAATTATGAGGCATTATTATTGTGTTACCCATTTTACAAATGAAATTGAGACATGGGGCAGTTCAGTGACTTCTGTAGTCATCTACCAAAAATGCAGAGCCAGGAGTCAAAACCACATACCCTGGCCCCGGCAACCATCTACCAATCACAATGCTACTCCTCTACCCTGAGCATACTTTCCTATGAGTTATGAAATAGCTTTAGTTATCAAGATCTTCTTAACTTAAAATAGGTGGACTCTGTGAATCTATCAAATGCCTTTCCTACAGCTACCAATCCACATTTCAGTAAAAATCATCTTTAGATACAACAATCTAAATACACATTAGGGGGAAAAGGTCTTCTCTACCAGTCACTAAAGCCCTCAATTCTTTCAAGAAACACAAAACAAAAACTTTCCAAACAGTGTATTGATTTTTAAGACAGCATGAATGTCAGAATTATTCTCTTTCTATCTCAGAATGTCAACACATTGGCCAAAAATAAATCCATCAGGTAAGTATAGCCAAGAGATTTAGTTTAAGTGTCCTACAAAGAAAAAGTAGTTTACCATTGTTTTTACAGATTGAGGTAAATCTGACATATTATTGGCATATGCTATGGATTTAATTTAATACCACAGTACTGATGTGGGCTCTGATAAGTTTTTGTGAAATCTACGTTAAGATGAGTCGAGTTGTTTCAATATTTATGGGGTTGAAAATGCAGAGTTAGCAAAGGAAGCATTTTAATTAAAACAATATTTTCCTGTATATGCTCAGAGTAAAATGGAAGGGAATCCTTTTAGAGCCTTACTATATGTTTCTATATATCTGCCGGAAATATTTGCTGGATTTTTTCACACATTGAAGCAAGTGTTTGATTTTGCTCCACGCCCCCACCCCAACTCTTGTATTTCAAACCATTTGATTTTAGAACCATAAAAAATATACTTAGTACATTCTTTGAATTTGATTGGCTTTCAACTAAATCTATATGACTCTTTACAATTAGCTTTTTAAAAATTGTATGTTTCAGGTATCCTGGAGATAACATCAGTGGAAATTGGAGTTGTTGCCGTCAAAGCCATTAACAGCAACTATTACTTAGCCATGAACAAGAAGGGGAAACTCTATGGCTCAGTAAGTATTGTGCTTTTGTTTTCAAAATCCACGGCAGGAAATCATTACCACAGATTTGGAACATTTCATCCAGACATTGAATAACTTTGTTATCGTTCTTTGCTAGTAAATAGGGCCACAGCAGGCTGGTCACCAGTTTCGGTGCTGGCAGAGCTGCTCTTCCAACTCTGTAATCTCCTCTGTTGTTCACCCATTAGTCTACCACACAGTCTGTGGCTGGCATTTCTCTGTGAATGTTCAGAACTGTTAACCAGTCAGGCTCTCACGAAAGCATCTGGTCAGATTGGCATGGGAGCTGAGGACAACTTGGAAGAGAGTCATTAAAAACAAAGATCTTGAATTCAGTAGAACCATACTGTGTGTGTACTTCAGTGTGTACTGAAGGTTAAACAGGGGCTCAGATTTTTTATTTTATTGAGATCTGAAATTGGAAAACACATCAAGAAATTCATCATTTTGTAGGTTATTCAGAATTGTATTTACCTGAGCAGTCCTCGCCAAATCAAATAATGCCTGAACATCATAGATAAATGTGAAAATATTATTCCTTGCATTAGAGAACAAGTTTTCAATTTCCAACCTGTCTTGGGAAGTAATGAATTCTCTAACCAGATTTCTGTTTTGTGAGTTTGCATTATTACTCGGAAAAATAAAAAATTATGACTTGAAAGTGAAAAATCTAGTCAAATCAGATGTCCCACTCAGTGGAATAGAACTAACAGTTTTATATTTAAAGTGTATACTATCAAAATTTATGATTAAATGCCTAATATAATCCTGTATACCAGATGACAAGGCTTTGTAGTGTCCATCTTCATTTTTCCATGTGATTTTCACTCATTCCATAAACCTCCTGAAAAATCTCAATTATACAAACACCCAGCTCTATATTCTATTTTGAATATTTTCTTCTATTCCTCTTTGGGAAAATGTATATCCTTCTTACATTTTCATTGATCATTCTCTGAAGAATGCATTCATTGTACTATGAATTTTCTCTTGACTGATGAATTAAATAAGTTATAGAACTAAATTAAATAGAATGGGCCCTCATAGAACATAATTTAAAAATCCAGAGAAATTTCCCACACAGCTGGAGAAAATCCGAAACCTTTTTCTGAACTGTGAAAGCCTAGACCTTGCTCTCTCCTAGATTTTTTTTAACAGCATTACTTATGCTTTGCCTACATTTTGTAAACAACATAAATTCCTTCTCCAGAGATTAGAAGTATGATACATTTTAGTTATTGCCTAAGTGCTAAAAACACCTAAGATGAGGAGGCAGTTTCAGATACACTTCACTGAGAAATATTATTCTATACATTTATTTTTAGGAGGAGAAGTAATTACTTTTCTAAGCACAGTGCCATCTCCAATATGAAATTGCCTGAATTAGTCACAGCAAACTGCATCCCCTTTTGAAATAAATATAACTTTTGGTGTAAAAAAGAATCATCTCTCCTTTGAAAACCAAATAGTTTTATACAGATGGCGATAAATAAAGAGAAGATAAATAAATTCACAAAAGTATTAACATTTATTTCTAATGCACACTTTTATTTTATTAAAAGTCCTTGCCTTAAATAATTTACCTTTTCTTCTTACTTTCAATTAAGCCACCATTTGAATGTTACATTTAAAGATTATTTTATAGAAGAGAAACATGTAGGACTAATTCCAGAATGAAAACTTAAGCTGGCAACATAAACATAAAATATACCTGCTTATGATGATCTAATAATGTTCAAAATTAGTAACAATCTTACATAATACATTCATTCCGATTTGAAATTTAGCATACATTTCAAAAGTCTCTAAAGTGAAAAAAGCCTCAACCAAAATACACCCACAGTGTCCTTGGTTTGGATGGAGAAGGTGCAATCAGAAAGTCACGAACCCAACTTCCTTAGCTCCTTAGTTATTTGGCCTAGATATCAGAGAAGAGAAGCATTTCTGAAGCTAAAGTCTTGAGATCATTGATCGAGAGATCAGTATTGAGCCATCTCCTGAGTTACTAACTCCAGAATGAGATCCTTAATGTGTGGAGCAAATGAAAGTGAATCCTCCCCAAAAGGACTGCCCCAAACCACTTGCCCACCTGAGACACAAGCCAAAGCTGTATCTATGGAGTAGAATTTCCCAGGATCAAAGTTTTCAGCCTTGTAGTCTGTAGGCATTGCTTAGTTGCCATAATTATAATTTCTTTGACATGACATTCATGAAAACAAGACACTTCTCATAAACTAGTTTTCAATAATTCCTCAAGATGAGAATAAATATTTTCAAAATTCCACGTCATGCAATATTGTAAATAATTTAGTAAAATTAAAAGAAAGGACGGTATCCACCCTTTTAGTTATATATTATTGTTATGGTTTTGCTATAAGATCTGCCTTTTATCCATACGTGTGTACCTATTGTGATTCTATAGGTTTGCAAACATGATAAACCCATGTTATCTGCAATTCTGTTTTTCCCATGGGATCTACGGTTATCACTCTGAAAGATAGTCACTATGATGGTATCATTGTGGCAATCATTCTAGACACTTAAGCCACCTCATATTCAAAGTAGGTCAAGTTTTAAAAGGCCTCAAATATGTGACTATGATGATTAATTAACATGGTTCATGTGCTTTCAAAACAAAATCTGCTTTGTGGCCATGTGTATTTTATTCGTCTGATGTTGACGTTGTGAATTAAGTGTACAACTTAAGTAAAACTGGAAACTATAAACAAGATGGTTGTCTGGAGTTCTTTAGATATTTGTGTCAAATGAAATCAAACTTCATCACCCCGGGAGTAACAGATTATGTTTTTCCTTTGCAGAAAGAATTTAACAATGACTGTAAGCTGAAGGAAAGGATAGAGGAAAATGGATACAATACTTATGCATCCTTTAACTGGCAACACAATGGCAGACAAATGTATGTGGCATTGAACGGAAAAGGAGCTCCCAGGAGAGGACAGAAAACCCGAAGGAAAAACACATCAGCTCACTTTCTTCCAATGGTTGTCCACTCATAGAGGAAGACAATGTTCGTGGATGCAGTAGAAGCCAAGGCTCTTTGTCCAGGGATATTTGACATCCTTCATGAAGACAGTAGCTCAGAAGGCAAAGACACACGGCAGATGCCTCCTTCCTTCAAAGAAAGGAAGCCCCTGGACGTCTTGTACTTGCTGCCGACATAGGACGCACTTTTCACTAGCTATGTGTTCTGTCTTATAACTAACATAAAGGCAGATGGAATGGGAGCAAAGTTATTCCCAAGAGAACAACATCGTGGCTGGGTTTTCTTGTTTTGTTTTGGTTTGGATTTTGGTTTTAAGTTTTTGTGTTTTCAACCTCTGAGATAGAACTTAAAAGACATGGAACAATCTGTTGAATGATCTTCGGGAAAGTTATTTATGGAATCGAACTCATATAAAAGACTTTCATTGCTCATGCAAGCCTAATGATTCAATGAGCAGTAAGACATGCAAGCATTTACTGGAAAGCACTTGGGTCATATCGTCTGTGCAACCAAAGGAGCTTTGGGTGTGGCACCACAGAAGAATTGGATAGGATTGGAAAATATAAACATGTTAGTGTGAAACTGTTCTAACAATGCAAATAGTATGGTATGCTTGTGCATTCTGGCTTCATCCTTTTCTATTTCTTTCTAAGTTATTTATTTAATAGGATGTTAAATATCTTTTGGGGTTTTAAAGAGTATCCTCAGCAGCTGCCCTCTGATTTACCTTCCTTTTTTTCTTCAGCACACCACATGCATGTTCATGACAAAGTGTTTTTAAACCTTGGCAAACACTTTAAAAATAGGAGATGAGTTCAAGGAAGCAGTATGAGTGCCCCACGTGCAATCAGTTGACTGAATTTGCACTTCTGTGGAAGAACCATCAGTAATAAATAAGGCACTGCGCTGTCCTGGCTAGAGAAACACGTCTGCCATCCTTTAAAAACATATATTATTCCTGAGGCTTCCTTTCCTAAGAAGTAGACCAGAAGGCCAAACCTCTTCTCTTTCAATTCATCTCCAAGAATGTACTAGATGAAGGAAAGTTAACTGCTAGATACATGTTAGTAGCCTAGCCTCATTATCTACTAAAGATTTCTTGCCATGTGTCACAGGGGTAAATGATGAAGAGGCTATCTGCATATATAAGAGCCCTTTGTAGGTCCCACGTGATGCATCTCCCCCAAAGGAAGCATCAAGGAATTTGGTATGAAGTGCAACTCTCCCAGGGGCTTAAACTGAGCAAATGTATCCTGGTATATGTGTAACCATATACTGAAACCTGTTCAAGCTGTATGATCTAGTCTTTACAAAACCAAATAAAACTTATTTTCTGTAAATTTAAAGAGCTTTAGAAAGTTCCATAATGTAACCATATCGAAATTCATTTTGTTAGAGCAGGTATAGAAACAGCGCATAAGGACTTAAGTGTACCAGTCATCCTCACCATGTATTCCACTAAATAAATACATAAGCCTTATTTGCAGTGTCTGTAGTGACTTAAAAAATGTAGAAAAATATTATTTGTTCTAAATACTTTAAGTGATAACTATAAGATTATATTGATGCTGCAGTTTTATCTTCATATTTCTTGTTTTGAAAAAGTTTGTTTATTGTCATGGTTTGGACACAGTATTTTGGTATAAGGAAAAGACTCCCCCAGTGTGTCTTTTTACTAAAATTTAACTTCTAGAAGGGCTGGTATATTGTGATCTTCTTATAACTTATTTGTGTCGATGCTTAACCAGCACATCCATTTAATCAGTTATTTAAAAATTAGCTTTATTAAGATCTTTCCCATAAGGCAATCCCATAAAAGTTCATATTTTTTGACTCCTTTAAAAAGTTAGTATTTCAAAAGAAATGGACTTAAAGCACAGCATTCTGGTTTATGGCTAAAGTTGTATTCCATAGTACATTTCTTTCAACCGGCTTTTTGATGAATAGGATTCTAAATGTATTTAATTCTTTTTTGTGATTGGGATCTGTATGTTAAAATTTAATTGGTAACTGAGTCTGAGAGCTATAATGTTAACACATTCCTATTAAAATGAGATACATTTTTTCTTTTATTTTTAAATAATAATTGCACCTGACACATGAGCATGGACCACCCACAACCAAAACTAACTACTTGGTGAGACAAATGTAGTATTAGATGACCGCAGTAACAGCCAAGAGGGCACAAACTGGCTTATTTCACATAGCCATTTAGATTACCAAAGAGACTATGTGTAAACAGTCATCATGATAGTACTCAAAACACTAAAACAGCTTCTAGCAAAATGTATCAGAGCTTGCCACGTCCAAAAATAGAAACATTTCTTCCTCTCCCTTATTCCCCCTACCAAACACACGCATACCAACAAAAATAAAGACGAACAATTCAGCAAGGAGTAAAGATGTTTCTTTGAATTTAAAAATGGCATCTTTACTGATAGAGAACTCTGGTCCCTTTTTCAACTACTGAAGGAAAAAAAAATTCAGTTCCTAATTGCTGCAGGTTTAAAAAAAAATCAAGATTTGGGGAGCTCTGCCTCTTGAGGGAAGTGTGGGCCTTGGTCCACAAGTGAAGGTGCTTGAGCCACAGATATGTGTCCATATTAGTGTCAGGTCTGAGGAGACTCCTCCGAAAGATACAGAATCACTCCCTCCTCCTACCTCCCCAAAGGCTGAACAGTGTATAGTATGTTACATTTAAATAAAAACAATAAAATTGCTGGGAAAAGAAAAGAAAATATTGTCTCTGTTTGTTTTATTAGTCTAAACGTCTACCTGATATTAAAGAGAGAAGCTGGAGGGTTCTGTCCACGGCAGGATGCGGTTAAATGCCCCTCAGCCCCAAACAACAACAGAAAAAAAAAAAAAAAAATTGCTCAAACATTTGTAAGGTTTCTTTAATGTTTTACATGTGTGAGTCGGCTATCCCTACTCTAATAACAACCAAATGCTTTCGATTTTCCTAAGCATTCAAGTCCACCTAGTTTACACAGTGGATAAAGAAGAATGAATTGAAAACAAGGATGGCTTGTGAAACAATGAAAGACTTTTGGAGAAAAGCCAGTAGGCTGCAAAATCTGATTTCCAGGGGATAGAATAGGCCAATGAATTTGATTTGAAAAGTGTAGAGAAAAAAATACATAACACTGCAAGTTGGTTCCAGGACCCAAGCAAGTTTATAGGCACGAATTAAACGGATCTGTAGTAACGCTGCACAGTTCCAATAATTTGGATGTTGTTAATTCAGGATTTACAATCATTCAATGAAGTAAAATCAACCTCTTTTCATATCAGGAAGCCTTTAGCTAGTCCAGACTTTTCCCAAATAAAGATATGTGTAGGATGCTTGAAACGATTAAGAGAAGATATCTGATGCATTAGAATGGCACAGATGCATTAAAAAAAAAAAAAAAAAAGCCACTCTGATTAAGAATTCTTGTCTATTTCACTATTTCACCAGACAGGACTTTTGCAACTTAAACTAAGCTGTACGAAGAAAACTGACATATCTCTGAAAGGTGCTGGGGGGAAAAGGACAACTCTGAGTCCTAGCAGAGCTGGAGAATAAAATAACTAAGATCTGCTTCCTCTCAGACACTCATTTCCTCTTATCTCAGATACAGTTTATGTGTTTGGATTGCTTCCAATTTATTTCTCTTCAACTCCCCAAACATAAAACTTCTATTTCTCAAGATCTAAAAATGGAAACATCCTAGGTATGACTCTTACTAGATTTGGATAATTTATTGACCTCTAAACCAATCAGTAAAAGCAGGGATTTGGATATTGGGATGGGCTAATCTTCATGCACATGACCACAAAGGGGCAAGGTGTAGGTTTTGGCAGCTGACAGGACTGGAGCTAGGGAAGAACTGTGCATTAAGGAAAAAGCACTGATAAACAGGTACAAAAACAAAACAGTTGTTAGTTATATCGACTTGAAAAAGACTACCAACTTAAATATTTTTCTTTTCTTCCTGCGTTTTTTTCTAGCTAGTTTCAAATATTCTTCATCTATTTGTCCAAATTGGAGAGATTTTAAGTTTTTTTATACATTTTTTTAAGAGGGAAGGAGTATATACATTTTGTTTTGTTTTAAGCCAAGATTTGGGCCCTGAGTATGATGAGGCCCACTGTGGTTCGGCAAACCTTTTAGAATGATAATTGGGAAGAATGTAGGATTTCACTGAGTAGTAGCCAGTCCTTTTTATTAAATATCAACTTGTGTCACAACATGATTTCATGAGTATTTCTTCAAGTATTTATCTCAATCACATGTATTAGTATTTTAAGTATATCAACACATAGGAAAAAACTGAAACTCCAATGCCATTCAGTGTGTGTGTGTGTATGTGTGTGTGTGTGTGTGTGTGTGTGTGTGTGTGTGTGTGATATATACTGGGGACTGAACCTAGGAGCATTCTACCTCTAGCTACACCCCTAGCCTTATTTTATTGGGTTTTTTGTTGTTGTTGTTGTTGTTTTTTGTTTTTGTTTTTTGTTTTGTGTGTGTGTGTGTGTGTGTGTGTGTGTGTTTTGAAACAGGGACCTCACTAAGTTTCTGAAGCTGGATATAAACCTGTGATCCTCCTGTCTCAGACTCCCAAGTATTGGGATTAAAGGCATGGACCACCATGCCAGGCTTGTCATTCACATTTTTAAAAATTAAAAAAAAAGAAAAAGAAAAATTTTGCTTTATGCCTGTTTACTTTGGCTTGTATACGTTTAACATGAAAGAAAAGGGAAAAAAAATTAACCTGAATTTCTCCTTCCCTTTTGAAGATCAGAAAATAAATAAATAAATAAAACACAAATGCCCTGCAAGTGAATAACCTACTGAAAACACATTCATAAACACCAGACAAGTTAAAAATGGAATAATCATGATCAGACTAATGAGATCAAAGGAACTGATCTCATTCCTTAGTGGATAATAATGAACATTTCCATGAGGCTGCATCATGATAGCAGCTAAGGGCAACAATTCCATCCTCAGAGAAAAACCATATGCCAACCATATATGCATGTGGCATGTATTATTTTACACATTTTTATTATCCTCCACAAAAGAGCCTATGTTCACTTTTTAATGTAGGCAATTGCATCCTCTAGAGATGAACACAGCAAATGAAAAATCAAAACATCCCATGTTCCTCATTACAACTGTAAATTGAACATATGCCTTCGTACAACGTAGGCAGTGACCCCAGCTACAGAATAACCAACTGCAGTATGGCCTTAGCCCTCTTAAAGTTTGGTTTTAATTACCTTATACACATCTTAAATGCCTAAATCATCTTACAATTTTCTAAATTATTTAGTTATCATTTCTGTGGTCAATTTAAGTTGCTGACAATGCAAATATTCTCAGAGAGGTCTTTCAAGAAGTAAATTAAAACCAGTGTTTTGTGAAGTATTATAAATTTTGAAAAGCCTGCTTTTTATGGTTATGGGATGCATTAAGGTTAGGGGTCACTTATCAATTCAATTCAACATTAAAAATATTTCAACATCTGGTACTTAAACACTCGACTTCACTATAGCCATTTTTTCTCAGTGACATGAATCAATATGTTCAGACCAATGGTATTTCAGTCTAAATATCCATAAAAAATATATAAGAAAAACATCTGGTGTTAGGGAGCTTTCCAACCGAGAAGCCCTGAAAGATGGCATTGCCTGTAAGTATAGATACAGATAGTATTTTGTTTTCTTGGTAAATTGAATACTGGATTTGAAATGCATTTTACAACATGTGCTTACTTTCATGCAGGAAACAAATGAAATTAAGTAGAAATTTTAAGCCAATACCAGCAGTCGTTCCTCCTCATCTTACCTTAGGAAAGCCCTGCATCTCATCCTCCAAGATCTCCTAAGAAGTAGTCAAATTCTACTACAATTCTACCACATTTCTACTATGAGAGCTAGTTTTTCCTAAATTTCTCCTCATTTGTAATGCTAGGTAACATTCAATAGCTAGGTGACATATATTTCTTTATTAGACTCAATAAGAAAAAGATAAAATTTATCAATCACCTACTTCAGCTTCTTCGAGTGAGTGAAAACTCCACAGTAATGTTAGGAGAGATTGTTGGAAACAACTGGTTACTGGGAACCTGGGATATTATTACATTTTTCTTTCTAGGCTTTTTTCCCCTTTTTGTTTCTCTCCACACATATAAATATTCCCTAGTGATTAAAATACTTATTTTAATTGCTTAAGTTATTCAATCCTATTATTGAAATAAAACAATAACAAAAACCAAAATTTAAGTATAGGGACTGTTATGGGTTGAAATTCTAATCTCCATTACTTAGAATGTGACTTTATTTAAAAACAGGACAATTGTAATTGTAATGAGTTAAGATGGGGTCAGACTAGAGTAGGCGGAACTCTAATCCGATATAACTAGTGTCCTCATAAAAAAAAAGGAGCAATTTAGATGCAGGTATGCACACAAGGAGACCTGTCTTTGCCCATTAATGGTGTCTATAATGAAACACCATGAGCTGGGTAGTTTTTTTTATAAACAACATAAATTTGTATTTCATAACTCTAGAGGCTGGAAGTCTGAGATCAAGATTTCAGAATGCTGCAGTTCTAGGGGGTTTGTTTCCTGGTTCATAGAGGGCCATCTTCTCACCTGATCACATTCCAAAGCCCCACCCCCAAATATGATAGCACTAGGAATTCGGTTTCAACCTATGAATTTTGAGGAGACATATTCAGTCTATAGCAAGAACACTATGTAAATATGAAGGCACAGATTGGGGTGATGAGTCTTCAAGCCAAGAAATACCAATAGTTGCCAGTATGTAACCAGAAACTAGGAAAGAGGAATGACACACCTGGATTTCAGACTGCCTCCAGAACTGTGGAATAGATTTCTGTGTCCATTTGTGGTACCTTATTCAAAGCCCAAGAAACTAATACAGGACCTATAACATAAGAACATAGAACTCATAGTTGGAAAGTTGTCTGACATATCAGAATCTTAAGGATTTCAGTTATTGCAAAAGAATTATTTGTCACCAACTTTTATATCAACAGAGCAGCCTTAATGTACATTTAAGGCATGTCACTGCAAAACGCCACATAAAATTTTGCTCAGTTCTCACTTATTTGACACATTGATTGTTGTAGTATCCTCATAACCATGCCATCCTTTCATCTCCCTCAATTTATTGTATAGTTAGTTTTCCCAGTAGCCTTCCAAAAGATGGAGTCAAAAAACTTCATATGGCCTGGCATGGTCGTGTATATCTGTAATCCTAGTACTTGGGAGGCTATCACAGGAGAATAATAGGTTAGAAGCCAGCCCCAGGCACTTATCAAGATCCTGTTTCCAAATAAAAAAAAATAAAATAGGGCTGGGAGTGTAGCTCAAAGGTAGAATGCTCCTGGGTTCAATTCCCAACATCACAAACAAACAAACTGTTTAACCTATGTCTCAGTCTGCAAAGTAGATGAATTTGATGCAGGCCAGAAAATTTAGTGTGGAATAGTCATCCAATTATATATTTTTTATTTCTAAAATATATTGACCCTCCCTGTTTACTAGAGGAGTAACAGCAAGAAGACATAAGACCAATATATACATTATAAATCTATGTATGAAAACTTCCACTCATTCTTGATGTTTTATAACAATTTTATGGACTAACAATTCTCTTAATAGTCTTTTACTCAAAAATATTCAAAATTATACAACCAAGAAGATATTACTATAAAATAACCAAATTAGCAAATATATCAAAATTTATATATTTGAAGAAATATTGCCCACTTCAGAAGTGGCAATATTTAGAATACTATATTTACATTAATAGACATCATATTAGAAATTGGATGTTTTCTTAAGCAACTTTAACCTCCTTCCAAAGTGAGTTTTGTTCCAAGTGACTTAACATTTTCTGCATGGCAGTTTATACCACAGATAGTACCCAGACCTACAATATTTGCCACCCTAGCTTCTGTCCTTTTTAGTCTCACTTTTCCCAGTGGAATGACAGAATCAACCTTTGAATCCCAGTATGTTATGGAACTGGTTCCTTTCCTATGATCCTACTAAGTGCAACCACAAGATGGGTAAATTATGAAGTCTTTCATCTCCAAAACCGTAGTAAATCATCCAGAAACAACAACATATAAAACAAAGGAATCTTATGTTACATACCCCAAAACTACAAGATCCTTTGTAAGTAACCATATTTGCCAAATTCCTCTCCTAGTTTATTTCTTACAAATGTGACTAAACCATTAGCATCTGCATTGGTTTGAGCACCATAATCCATTAATCACAACCCTGTATTTCACTAACTGTTTAATCCATTATCTTCCTTGAGAAACACAAGAATCTCCAACCTTACTTTATTGTTATAGGAAGGTAAATAAATTTAATCTATAGGACTAATAATCTAAATAATTGGACCAAGTGCTACTTTGTTTCCATACTACACTTGTCCCAAAAAGTGATTTTCTCTATGGAGGATATTATTCAAGGCAAGTGTTGCTTAATCTCTTCACTATTCACATTTTATGCTGTAGTATACTATGTATTGTAGAATGTCTGGATGCCAGTCATGCCCCACCAGCTATGACAGCCTAAATGTCATTAATTTGTGGTAAGTAAACATTTTTCTAGTACTGAGTTTCCCCCAATTACGTACCAGATCATTTTATTTTCTCAATCCCTTTTACATGATCTACACATTTCTGTTTTCGTTGTGATCTTCCTTAATTACATATTTAGACTCACTGTGAGTTTATGAGTTTTAAATTTACACAGGAAGAGATTTTATGGGGTATTTGGACAAAAATTTACCTTTCTCTGGTCCTTTACTGGTGAAACAAACAATATTCAGGATTTCTATAGTGCTTTGTAATTCACTCTCCTTCTTTTGTACTACTAATATTTAAAGAAGTAAGGATCTAGCAGACCTTCAATAAAATAGATCTATATTATATAAATAAAATTATGTTAGGATAACCCAATGCAAAATCAGTCCTGTGGTTGCAGGAGTACTCAATCTTCAAAACATCACAAATAGATTCTGAGGCAAAACATGGTCCCTTCACTGGAAAACTTGCCCAAGATTTGTGCACTATATACAATGAGGAGGCAAACTGCAGAGATGTCATTTCTATCATTGTATTTTAACATCCTAATCTTTGAAAGTATATTTTATTTTTAATTGATACATAACTGTACATACCTATGCGTTATATAGCATGGCATTTCAATACATGTATACAATGTGTAATGATCAGACCAGGATAACTGGTACAGCTGTCACGTCAGATGTTATTATTCCTCTGTGTTGGGAAAATTCAAATTTCTCTCTACTAGTTATTTTGAAAATCACAGCTAAGAAAGCAAATAACCCAATCAAAAAATGAGCAAAGGATCTAAATTGACACTTCACAAAAGAAGAAATACAAATGGCCAATAAATGTATGAGGAAATGTTCCACATCATTAGCAATCAGAGAGATGCAAATCAAAACTACCTTGAGATTTCACCTAACTCCAATAAGAATGGCAATCATAAAAAACACAAACAACTGCAACTGCTGGTGAGGGTGTAGAGAAGTGGGAACCCTAGTACATTGTTGGTGGGATTGCAAACTAGTGAAACCACTTTGGAAAACAGTATGGAAGATCTTCAGATGAATGGGAGTGAACCTACCGTATGACCCAGCAATAACACTACTGGGTATCTACCCAAAAGAATGGAAACCAAACTATCAGACCGACATATGTGTATCTATGTTTATAACTGCACAAATCACAATAGCCAAACTATGGAAGCAGCCAAGATGTCCATCAACAGATGAATGGATTAGAAAACTATGGGATATGTACACAATGGAATTTTACTTAGCTATAAAGAAGAACAAACTCGTGTTATTTGTAGGGAAATGGATGCAACTGGAAAACATTATGTTAAGTGAGATGAGCCAGACACAAAGAGTAAAGAAGCATATGCTCTTCCTAATATGCGGATGCTAGGGAGAAGATGGGGCATAAGAGGGTCCTCGGATGAAAAGGAGAGACCCTCGATAAGCAAAGAAGTTGTTTAACCGAAGGGGATGGACGGGGCGGGGGAGACACCCTAATGTATATCAAGGTCACTCACTAAACTGAACTTGAGAGGGAGGGAGGGTGAGGGAGCAGGGTGGGAATTTGGGAAAAGGGTCAAATGAGAAATGTGGGCACATATGTCATTATCAATTTGTACCTAACAAAGATGTATGCTTACAATGCACGAATAAAAAAAAATATTCAATTAATTCTTGTCAATTATAGTTATCCTAGTGTGCTATAGAACACTAGAAGTTATTCCTCCTACCTAATGGTGGCGCTATACTCATTATCTCTTAAACCCTTTCCTCAACCTTTCCCAGTTTTTGGTAACCACTAATCTATTTTCTACTTCTATTAGATCAACTTTGTAGTTTCCACACATATGTGAAAACAAGCATTCTTTGTCTCTCTGTGTCTCATTTATTTCAATTACTCCTAATTTTACAAATGAAACATTTTAAGTTTATTTCCCAAAGCTCACTGCTAGGCAATGAAACAGGTCTTCTGACTCAAAAAATGTTCATCTGCCCATTGTATAAACATTCTACAAAAACAATTCAGAACTATATCTTTTATAACCCAAAGTTCAACTTTTCAGAAATGTAATTCTAAGGATAATGAAAGTATTTCATTTTAATAACTCATTTCTGTTTGTCGATACATTTTTAGAAGGAATAGCATATATTTTTGAATCATAGAAACATTTTATAATTTTAATTCTGTCGATTTCTGGCAGTAAACTTGGAAAAATTAACTCATTTAAGGTAAAAATGAATGACCTGACTTTGGTAACAATTCCTAATATTTGAAGCAATAATGAAGATTAAATTTTATCATGTTTGTCTACTGTTTTGTAATGAATGTTCAATACATGTTGTTGAATTTTTCCCCTTCTATTGGTTAATTGTTAACATATATGTATATATATATATATATACATATATATATACATATATATTCCTTATGTGGTAAAATAATGACGATATTACATTCAAAATCTTCAGTTACTGAAGAAATTATTTCATCACACAGATTTCAAGTTTAATTTGTATATTTCTTTCTTCTCCAGAAAACTTTTTTCTGCCTATGTACTAGACCATCATCGTTTTATATTAAAATCATGCTTCTCTCAGCATTGTGGATTACTGGGTACCGAGCCAGCTCCCAAGGAGGACCTTTGGTTCTGAATCAATTTTTTTCCTCATGGGAAGATGGTCTTTCTATAGCATCAGGACATAGGAGACAGAATAATGTAAAAAAAAAAAATCCTATAAAGGGACATGGCTTTCTTATTTTCAGATAAGGAGGTGGTGTACTAACTGGGATGTTTAGCTTAAGAACCAAAGAGGGATCAATGTTTTAAAATATTCCCTTGAATGGAAGGTTATATGCTGCTAGTGTGAAGGCTTCTAGAAAAGTTACCTATGTCCCCTAACCAGGACCCAGGCTCCTGCTCCCCAACTGCTGAAGGCAAGTTACATGTCATATCTAATGAAGGCTCTATACGAGGTATGCAAACTTTGCCTCCTAGCTTAACTGGAGTAATTTGATAGGGTCATTCACCTATAGCAAATGTCAGCTAAGACATTTGTTGTCACTTGGTGCCATATAGATTTTTCCTCTTCTCAACTTTGCTTCTTTCACCCCTCACAGATGATCCCAACAGTACTTCCTCAAAATTTCCTACATGAAGAGCATCATCACAGAGTCTGTTTTCTATGGAACTAGCCCTAAGACATTTTACATAAACAGTTTGTTGATTTTTAATATGGTGACTATTTTTATCTGTTTCATGCTGTTATAACAGAATACTTGAAACTGGGTAATTTGTAAATAAAAGAAATAATGTTTTACATTGCTTGAGGCTAGGAAGTTTGTGGTTAATGAGTGCACACCAGGAGAAAGCCATCTTGCTTTGTCATCCCATGATGGAAGGCAGAAGGGACAGCAAACGAAAGCAAGAGATCTAATTCATAGCCTCAAAACCTTATACAATTGGCATTTGTCCAGTCGTGAGGATGGAAGACCTCATGACCTAAATACCACACATTAGACCCCATCTCCCAAGTCTGTGGTCCTGGGGATTGACTTTCCCACAAATTAACTTTGGAGAGAATGTTTAAATCATAGCAGAGGTTGTTGGAGAAAACTAGCAGATTGCCATCCCTTCTTTTAAATGATAATTTATTTTTCAGTTTTAATCTACATAGCATGTAAGTTTAATAAGTCCACTGAAGAAATATAAAACTATACAAGACTTCCTTGGAGTAAATTGATGTGGGAAGCAGCAATTTTTAGGACTGGTTTGGAGAGAGGCAGCAACATAGGAAAGTAAGAATGGATTTACCAGACTAGTTTCAGGACATGAACTGGAGGCATGTGGGACTAAGCTATGTGCCAAGATCCAGCAGAGACAAAATGACAATCCTCTACCTTCTTTCCCTTTTTATTTTACTGGAGAACCAGCAGTGAAAATCTATGATAAAGAGTTATGTTGCAGTAAACCTGAAATTTAGAAATAAACACTCAGACATTCTCAAGAAACATTCTTACTTGTATCCTTACAGAAAATAAACAGTACCAAAAAGGGAAAAGAGGTGCATAAATATATGAACCTTGCTATAAGAGAACTCATTTGAGTTTATCTTGAGTCCAAGAAGTAAAGGGTAATGTTCCCCAAACTAAGAAAACTTCCACATTAGTCTCTCCAAATAGTTTCGGGGACCTTCCTATGCATTTGCATTATTTGCAAATAAAAGCATTGATAACAATTTTCTATTATTTTTTCCAGTGTACTGTGTTGAAATTCCATTACTAGGAACCTCAAACATCATTATCCAGGACAATTCCCTATTATTATGTTAGAAATGGAACTTAATTTTAGGTTTCCAATTCCAAATCCCAAGTGGGAACTAAATGTCACAGAACAAAATGTCATGCAATGAGATCGGATGCTGAAGTATGTGACAGTAACCAGATGTTTCCCTAACAATTACCACACAGAAAAACTAGTCAAGGAAATGAGGTACAGCACTTCTCACAACTCAAATGGCACTCCATGTTGTCATTTAGCATGTTAGTATTTGCCAGCTTATGTTCTAATGAACACACCCTGGATAGAATCTGAAGAAGTCTAGAATAAAATGCAAATTGCATCTATGAAACACACTTTTTTTTCTTTTTTTGCAGTGCTGGGGACTGAACCCTGGGCCTTGGGTATGCTAAGCAAATACAATACCCCTAAGCTATATCCTCAGCCCCAGGACATTTTTAAAGGATTAATTATATTATAATAGGCTCCAAATAGGACAACTAATATAATCAACACTACAATCCAATTTCTAATTAAAATATGAAGTAGAGGGAAAAAGGTCTTTGATTAATCTACAAAGACCTCATCACCATCATCCTTGAACCCTCAACACTTTCATGTTAACTATTTTGTCCTTCATGGAGTATGTAAATGGGCAAAGAGTAGAGAAACAAGAATTTTGAGGATGTTCAACTCAGAGATGAAGGAGCAAAATTAAAAGTGACCAAAGAACTAAAGCACCAACCATTCCCCAGCACCTTGGATACTACTTATGACACTGGTCCCTGAGTTTTAGTTTATGGATTGGTTTCTCTAAATCAACATTGTATCACCAATCCAAGGGAGCAAATGATCTGCTTCAGGGAACACATCCCTTTTTTGTCTCGACACCCAAGTTTAACACCATGGAAAAGTGGTGTCCAGTAGTGAAACCAAAACACTCTTCAAGGCCAGGGGAGGTGGCAAAACATCCATGAGACAGAGATCAGTAGTCATTGAATGAATTAGATAAAGTATTTCAATGACCCAAACTCATACATAGATGTAAAGATTAAAAATATTTTTAAAGTATAAGTAAAATCAGATTAAAACTAGGGTTAGAGGTTAGTATTTGAAGTTAGAATTAGAGGTAGTCATAGGATGTATATAACAGTTTGACCAAAGAAAACTGAAAAATATATATATTTAATTAATCTTACAAATGTAATGTTGATTTTCCAAAGTTTTCAAAACCTCCCATGAACTATACAAACTTTATCCTAACATTTCTAAATTTAACACAGCACATAAGATAATTTTGGAAGTGCCTTCAGTTCTAAAGCATGTTTTAGATGTTTTTCTATGGTCGTACTCTTCAGTATATCCAAGATATCACTTGTTGGCTAAAATACAGTATGCTTTAGACAGAACTTTTTAAAAAATTCTGAGTTTGCTAAGAAATCTTAAAATATAAAAGTATCTAGTTCCTCCCTTCTAGTTTCACAAAAAATATCCTTTGATGAAATGTGCACTTGCCTTCCACACTCTCGGCATGCAGAACCCAGGAAGTAGGTGACCCAGACAGTTTGGAAAGATAAAGGCCAAGATCTGTCCCCCTGTGACTTTGTGCAAATTTTTATTTGGTCCATTTGTTTTAACTGATGCATTGCATTCCATTTTAAGAAAATAGAATGACTTTTCTTTCTCTCTCAAACTGATGCATACATAGGTTGTTCCTAAATTTTATGAATGCCAAGGGGGTAAATGACATATACAAGTCCCTTTGGGTGCAAGACCAAAGTTCTCCTTACTGTCTAACTAAAGATGGCCTCGAAGATTTTGAACATTTTTTAAACTTTTCCACACATTATCAAGTTGCTCTCCAAAGAGTCTCTAAAGAGAAAACTTAAATTTTTGTGTTTTCATGTCATGTTGAAGAATCTTCCCCACCTTAGTATTGTAAGGATGATTTCTTATAATTATTTCTGAAGGCCTTGAGGATTTATTTTTACTTTCAGAATTTCAATCATGTGGAATTTATTTTTGTTACCATGTAGGATATGGATAAAACTTCATGATCATGAATATGGGTAGCCAATGGTATCTATTTATTTCTAAATATAAGTTGGCCATGTGTAAGATGACCATGTTTGTTTTTTTCTTCTAAACTAAAAAGTGTCTAATATTGAATGGGAACATTGTTGATAATTATGCTTGGACTGCAGGTATAGGCAGAAACTCTCCTAGGAAAGTAAGGACATAAACTAATTATACTCATAAACTAGATTGCAACATGTATATGGGTCTATTGTTTTATACTTTTCTATTCAAATTTTTGGTTATTCCTACTTCTGCATGCATAGTTTTAATAACTAAGGTTTAAAATGTCAAACAGTTTCAGACATGTTTTTAAGAAACTTTAATAAAGACACACTTTTTTGGTATAGAACTCATATAAAGTTTAAATTGGGGAATATAATTTGCAGCACACATTATTGAGAAAGATGAGGATGCAAAATATCCCAAGAAGTTTATAATTTCTCCCTAAAGGAAACAATTGGATATTGGTTCATACTTATCAGATTGGGAAAACTAAGAATTCTTATAAAGCCAAGTGCTGAGGAAAATTTGGTAAAATAGAAAATTTCACCTATGGCTGATATCTTGGCAAAAAGAGGGAATAGGAAGACAACTTAACTTCAACACTGAAGATGTTCCAAATTATTCCTGGCCTTTTTTTAGGGGGGGAGTCATACTGGAGATGGAACGCAGGGGCATTTACCTCTGAGCTATACCTCCAGCCCTACTTTATTCATTCTCTCTCTCTCTCTCTCTCTCTCTCTCTCTCTCTCTCTCTCTCTCTCTCTCTCTCTCTCTCAATTTTGAAACAGGGTCTTACTAGGTTGCAAAGGCCTCACTAAATTGCTGAGGCTGGCCCCAAACCTGTGATCCTCCTGCCTCAGACTCCCAAGTACTGAGATTACAAGCATGAGCCACCACACTAGGTCAGTTTATCTTGTCCTTCTAAAAATGATTTTGGTTCATCTTGGAAATTTTTCTGTTCTCAACTAGCTTCATTCATCAGTTTCACAATAGAAAACTCACACATCACATTACCACAGCTTGTTTGCTTAGGAGAAAATGGACCAGCTTAAATTATTGGTAATGTTGCATTACTACCTCAGAAGTAAAAATGTTTAAGTCTACTGGGCACCAAGATAGCCTTAGCAGAAAAGTGCAAGAGGTAGTGTATTTTGACTGAGGGAGTTCACTTACCCCCTGGTGTCCTCTAATATGGCAATATTCTGTTTACATTCAAATTTTATTCAGAAATATTTGTACATTCATTCACATGCTGTTTTGAGAAATAATACTATGGGATATGTACACAATGGAATTTTATTCAGCCGTAAAGAAGAACAAAATCATGTTATTTGCAGGGAAATGGATGCAACTGGAAAACATTATGTTAAGTGAGATTAGTCAGTCACAAAGAGTAAAAAAGCATATGTTCTCCATAATATGCAGATGCTAGGGAGAAGATGGGGCATAAGACTCCAGATGAAAAAGGAGAAACCCTAGATAAGCAAAGAAGTTGACTTAACTGAAGGGGATGGATGGGGCAGTGGGACAGGCTAATGCACATGATGTACTTTCACAAATATATCAAAGTCAATCACTAAACTGAACTTGAGAAGGAGGGAGGGCAAGGGAGTAGGGTGGGAATTGGGGAAGGGTTAAATGAGAAATGTGTGCATATATGCCTTTATCAGCTTGTACCTAACAAAAATGTATGATTACAATGCACCAATTATTATAAAAAATTAAAAAAGAAAGAATACAGAGAGATCCCATGTATCTCTTACCTAATTTCTCCCAATGGGAACCTCTCTCCCAATTACCTCTTGAGACACTATACCACAGTATCACAAACAGGGTACAAAATTAATGCAATCAAGATATAAAACATTTTTTTCTTTATTATTGGTGCATTGTAATCATACATCGTGATGAAGTTCAGAGTGATACAGGCATTCATACACACAGTACTGGGCAAGTTCCCACCCACTCCCTCATCTTCCCTTTGCAGGACATTGAGATTGGCATTCGTAAGTTTGTGTATCTACATCATGTCCATTGAGGTATTTCACTCATCAAGTCTCCCTCTCCACTCCAGCCTCCCTCCATTAGGTCCCCTCCCAACTCCACTAAGGGCTCTCCTTTTTCTAGAGTCCCTCCTCTGTCCCAATTTCTCCCTAGCTTCCACATATGAGGGAAACATCTGACCTTTCACTTTTAGTAACTAATTGATCTCACTTAGCCTAATATTCTTCAGTTCCATCCATTTCTCTGCAAATGACATAATTTTGTTCTTCCTTATGTCTGAGTAGAATTCCATAGTAATGCATTTATATCTATGTTTATAGCAGCACAATTCATAACTATCAAACTATGGAGCCAGTCAAGGTGTCCATCAACAGATGAATGGAATACAATATTATGAGATATAAAACATTTCCATCACTATTTAAATCCCTCATGTTGTCCTGTCATAGTCACACCCACTGCCTGCCCACCCGCCTTCTTAGTTAATTCTCTATTTCTATAACTTTCTCATTTCAATAATGTTATGCAAATGGAATGAAACAACATGTAACCTAAGGGGAGTGAACAAAGGCAAGAGGAGAAGAAAGAAGGAGACAAGAAAAGGGAAAGGAAATACATATTTTTAAGACAAGAAAATTCAGGGGAAACATTTGAAAATAATCATGGAATTGATGGCAAAATAGAGGGAAGAAGCCTGTTCTAGGCTCAGGACCCACCTCTCTTTCCTCCCATGAAGCCTCTATGAATTTTCTATTTTTTCATTATCACCTAAATTGCTTTATAATCTGAATTTCTTGATTTTTTCAACCCACTAGAAATTTCATAGGCAGAGATTTTTTTAACATAACATTTATAGCAACATTTTGCTTTCTAAAATAAAATCTAAATTACCCCAAATATAAGCCTTCCCTATAGTATTTTGGCATTTCCCCTCCTGGCTCCAATCAGATCCCCAAAGCCTAAAGGTGTTCCAAAGAGAAAAGTAACAGGAAGGAAAAATTAACCTAACTCCCGAAGTTTCCAAAATGATAGGTTTCAAGTTGCATTTGTGTTTTGGTATGGATTAGTCATGAGACGTAAAGGGGGAGGGTTATCATTTAATTCAACATTAGCATTCAGGTTTGAGATATTTCTCTTTGTTAAGCTTTTCTTAGAGTTTCTTTCTTTGTTTAAATTTCCCGTTTCTTGCTGACAATTCATTTTTAACATTTCTCCTTTGTGTATATTTAGAGAATTTTAACGGGAGCCAGAACACATTTAACATAATCAGGATGGACCTAATTAAGTAGGGGACAGATGGCAATCTTTCCATAATACATGGAAATCTTGTATGATTTCTTTTTAATTGACCATGAAATATGCAACAGATTTATTGCCACCTAGGTAGAATTACAAATTCAAGAATAAATATACATGATGGTGTATACACACACACAATGGTTTTCAAACATTCAAGAAAATAAAAAGTAAACACCTGTAGAAAATATGTTACATATTACTCATTGTGCAGGTCAGCCTTGCAGTTTGAGAAAGAGGACTATTTTCCATTCCTTCCAGTAATACAAGAGTACAATGTACAATGGTGAAAATCATAATCATTTCTTGCTTTGGGGGATTATTACCCCTGCACCCAAGTTAAAGTAATACAATACCTTCTAAATAATTTATTTCATAGACCTATCAAAAACAATCTCACTGTTGAGGAGAAAATATAAATATTGGAATAAAACACACCTGTACTCCAATCAGATCAGTCATTTATTAGCTGAATTGAAGGCCAGTTTATTTATGGTAAAATAAAGATTGTAATTCATCTTTGAAGATTTTTATAAAGATTTGAAGCAATACATATAAAGCTCTTTTTACATTTTGGGCCTATGAAAAATGTTTATAAACATAAATCCAGTTGCACTCCAAGACAAATCTAAAAAATTTTCTACTGGTATTTGTTTTAAATAAAAGTGCTATTTATCCCCTAGACTTTTCAAATGCATATACCTTCTATAGCATTGAAGCTGGAAGAGATATTAGAGACCAAGTTCAATAGGTTCATTTTATAAATGATGACTCAGAGAGCATGATAGAAATTCATTTTTATACTGACACACTATGGTTTTTCTAAATTAATACATTAGTGACTAGAAGTTCATAAAATTAAATTCAAAATTACATGATATATTGCTTTCATCCTTCTGGTCCTTATATCTTTTCATATGATATTTCATCACAGGTGTTGGGATTGTAGCCTAAACATAATATCATGGATATGGACTTTCAAAAAACTCTTTTCTGATTTAAGGAGTAGGGGAAGGAGAAATAGAATTGAAGAAAACTCAGAAAAAGGAATATTGTGTTTAAAGAACTACTGTTTTACAGTCTTAAATTGTGACCCTTAAATTAGCTTCTCATTTATACCTATTCAAATGGAATTTTCTTTCAATCAAAGTGATGGATAATAGTGACTATCTAACATTGTGGTCCTCCATCAGGGCTAGTGACAATGAAATAACATGTTTATGATGATTTTTTAAAAGTTTCTTTGGAGCCAGGAGTGGTGGCGTACGCTTGTAATTCTAGTATTTGGGAGGCTGAGACTGGAGGATCCGGGTTCACAGAAGCCTCAGCTACTTAGTGAGGCCCTCTACAACTTAGTGAGATCCTGTTTCCAAATAAAGAATAAAAAATAGGGCTGGGGGTGTAGCTTGGAGGTAGAATGTCCCTGAGTTCGATCCCCAGTACCGCCAAAAAAAAAAAAAAAGTTTATATGGTAATTCTTCATCCCTCCACGTCTCACAAATAGGTTGTTCAAATACACAAAATTATCTGTCTGCTGCATGAAGATTTCATAATATATTTTAACCTAAAATGCAAAACAGAAATTAAGCTTTCCTGGTATCTCACGAACACAAAGACCCGATTAATTTTTTGTCTGATGATTATGAGTAGGTGAGGTGTTCGTGAAAAGATGAAAGTGGATCACATGACTCTACAAATTTATTTGTTTTAGCATATTAGCATAAAATGGAGTTTACAGTATTCAATTAGGTAGTAGATTCACTGGTTAATATTATCTAGTTTTAATTAATTTACAATATGAACAAGTAGCTCAATATATTTCTATAAATGTTTAGAATAAAAGTAATAGAAGCAAGAGCAAACAACTAGAAAATAGTGGAACCATCACTTCTCCCAGAAAAAGCTCTTAGCTCACTTGCAAGGTTTATAACAATAAAAAAAAGAAAGTTTCTGAAAAAAAAAGCAAACTCACTATTTCCTCAAAGTAAAGTTCTATCAAGAATCTCAGAAGTAAAATTTTTGTTGTTGCTTAACTACACTCATTTTGGATAAGGGTAATTTGAAAATAGAGGTTTGGAAATGTTTCTATTATTACATGATATGTGAGTGTGCACACATACAAAGCGAATCCTTTTTTCTAATTTCTTTGTCTCTACTTTGCCTCTCAAGCTATTCCTCACCTTCTGTTTTGTTCAAAAATTGAAAACACACAGCAAAGTGTTTTTCTATCCTCTAAACTCATCTTGAGGCTTGCTAAGGGTTTTATAACAAGCAGACTTTGTTGAATGCCAACTCAATTAAAAAAAAAAATGCTGTGAGCCTTTCTACAGGCTGGACTCTTTGCTAACAGCTGTAAGGTTGTGAAAATTAAAGATCTATATATCTCATCTTTGAGAAAATTGCAATGTGCAATATTAAAAAAATCATAGGCAAGTAGATAATTTCATATACTTTATAATGTTATAAATAATGTAATAAAGTCATATTACAGAAAATATGCAGTCATGGAGAAAGAAAACTTTAAGTTGGCTATTATACAATGGACAAAATTCCAGCATATGATTATTAGAGAAGACCCTTTGAGAGGAGCAGCGAAAAAAAAAAATGGTGCCATCAAAAGGAAGGATAAGATAAAGAGGAAAGGGGATATTGTTGTAATAAATGCCTCAGTTTTCATAATAGCCTTATCATATATGGTTATGTCCCCTAGGCAACTTACTGTTTAGTTCAACTTGCTTCTGAATTTCATGAACACACTGGCCAGGGTGTATATGTTTCTTGTGACTGTTTCCCAAAGATTGGATATGAAACTCCCCCATGTTAAGTGTGGCTGCAGTTAATTCATTTTCATTGTTGCATAGTTTTAAAAAGATCCTACCCCAATTGCTTATTCATTCCACCAATAAAGGATATAAATGTTATTTGTTTGTTTGCTTATTTTTGTATTTTGGTGTTTGATGCTGTGAAAATATACTCTAGTACTCACACACCTATAAGTTGAATTATTGAGGTATGTGCGTTTATGACTTTATAAGGTAATAGGAAATAGTTTTTCATAGTGGTAGTAATAAGTACACTCCCAGTGTGTTCCCATACAACACATCCTCACTATCAGTTTTTATTTTAAAAACTCTTAAAAATATTTTTGATAACTTGGTGGTGTGAAATAGTAACTCATTTTTACTTTAATTTTTATTTCCATGATTATTGATAGGGATGAACATTTCATATGTTTATAAGTCATTCTTGGCACAAAGTCTGTCCTCAATAACTTTTTCTTAAATTAATAATTGAACTATCAAACAGCATTATATGAATCCTATTGAATCATGAATCTAATTATCTCATATACAAAAATGTTGAGAACAAATATGTTATTTGGAATATGTTGGTATACAATCACTTTTAGTGTAATTCATTCAATAGAAACAGTAGATTCTTATGGTTCTTTTTAAACTCTTATTTTTTATCATTTGAACTAAATTTATAAATATCCCCTTCCCATTAGAATAATTCTGAGATACCATTAGCTTTCCCTTAAATTGTTTCAAACTGCCTAATAGGCAATTTAAAATTAGATTTACTAATTATTATTTAACATATATGTAGTTATGGATCGTGTGAGTATTCACAAATCATGACCACAAATCCACTGTAATGACCTATAGCCTCTGTAGAAACATCTCCAGTGTTTTCGTAAGTCAAATCTAAGTTTCAGTCGTACTGAGTTTATTTCAGATTTTTGAATATGCCATTGCCTTTGTTGCCTCTTGGTCTTTAAATATTCAACTCTCTCTGTTATTAATTCTGCCACCCCAATATACCCTTCAGATTGTGGGTCCCTGATTTCCTAAGACTCCACATATCATAACTATTTCTTTAGTATCAATATTAAACTAGCATGGAAGACCACTGCAATAACTCACTCCTTCTCCTTTACACAGGACTGTATTCCACTTCTTCACGTCTTCATTACTCTTTGAACAGATAAAAGTCACTTAGAAAATTATTATTTTTCATTCATATTTTCAAACAATCTTCATGTGTTTCAGTATTTCTCAGAGCCCAGAAAGATAGTAGATATTTTCCTTATTAAGTATATATTTTAAAATCATTAATGGTATAGTAATCATAATCTTTTGTTCTTTATACCTTTATCATTTGGGAAGATATTGTATCTTTACACCTTTATCATTTCTTGCAACTACAAGTTTTATATTTTGGGGTTATGCCTGTTTTATGAATACATATTCACTATTTGAATTATATATTTGAAGTACATAATTCTCTATTTGAAATTTTATGCCATACTATATATATATATATATATATATATATATATATATATGTTTATTTTATGAAGAAGGACATATGTTTAATTTCACTGTCCCAATAAAGGTAGTACAAGTAACAAAAAAAGCATTTCTTGAAAAGAAACAAATGAATCAGGTCAACAGAATTATACTGGCACCAAACTAAGTATTTTTAGTAATCCAAGTATGATCATATAATTTATTACATACAAATGAAGATTCTCTCCTGTGGCCAAGCAATCTTCCTGGGAAATGAGCCCTTTCCCTCCATAAAATGCAAAGCCGAAGAGTGTTTCTTAGGACTTCTTGATTTGTTTTTGTTTTCCTTTCCTTACTGTTATTAAAATCTGCATCTATGGATTTTAATACTAGATGTATAGCTATTTTTAATTTGTTTGCATTTATATCTTATTTCCGATTTTGATCTCTAAGCATTTAAGAAAAAAGAGCTCTGCACACCAGAGGCAGAAATCTATTTCACTTCTATTTTTCTATGCTCAGCATTCAAATTTTCCCCTAGACAATAAGGAAGACTAGAAACCCACTTGATATTTCTCATTATCTGTCTTGTTTTTAAGAGAGGATATTTTCCATCACCTTAAGTAATGACTATAGTTTGCCCTCCCTAATACACTAGCCAGTCTGTGTAAGGACCTGCAACTAGGTTTCAGTTCTGTTCCAAGAATATCCAGGTTTACCCTCATCTCTGGAGATTTTTCCACAATTAAAAACTAGGCATTTCGAAGACACAATGTTTTAGCTCATAAGTAAAGCATGTTTAAAGGGAAACATGGAAGAGACTTTCAACTCTCCCTTCTCAGAGTATTTAATATGAGGTACAATGATAGTTTCTTCAAGTTGATCCTCCTTATATCTTTTTTTAAAAAATACTAACTCATATGATTTCTTCCTTGGGTTTACACTAGTGGAGCAATAATTTTAGTCCATTTTAAGAAATGCCATTTTTCCAAATTTTTAATGTTTTCTGTTTCATCCCCAAATCAATTAAAACTAGATATAGTATTTAGTGATTTCAGTTTATTTATTTTATTTTTTGGTATTGGGGATTGAACTCAGGGGCATTCTACCTCCGAACTGTATCCCCAACCCTATTTTCTATTCTTTATTTTGAAACAGGGTCTCACTAAGTTTCGGAATGCCTCACTATGTAGCTGAGGCTGGCTGCGAACCAGGATCCTCCTGTCTCAGCCTCCCAAATGCTGAAATTACAAGCATACGCCACCACACCTGGCTGTGATTTCATTTTATACTTGGAAATACATATATAGATATTGAAAAAGGAATAATATTCTTTATAATATTTCATCTCGATTAACTCAATGGATCTTGCTAAGGAATGTGTTATTTCACCATTTGATCATTTCATGTGTATGTGTAAGTTACTGTTCATAAATACTACTGCTAAGGCAAAACCTACTCTTTTGCATGTTAAATAATACTATATTTTCTTTTGGAATAATTTAGCTACTTTTGACTATTTATTAAAGTCTTAGGATTTGGGGTTATTTTGTTGGTATTTTTCTATTCTGCTAGAGAATTTTATGAATTTTATTCTTTCAAGTTACCAATTAACTTTTATAGTTAGCAAATAGTTTTGAATTTTTGTTTTTGTTTTTGTATTGGATAACTCTTATCATACACTAGTAGCCTTTTAAATGAATTTGAAAATCTCTCAACTATAAATCATCCCAATGGATCCCAGGAGGAAAAAAGAATTCAGCAATATCTCAAAAGTTCATAGAATAATTAAGGACATTTAAGGTTTTGGAATTTCACTGGATAAATTCCATTGCTTAGTTAGAATTCAAAAATGCCATTTTTCGCACATTGTGGTGTGTGATGAAAAGTATGACTAATAATTAAAACAGCCCACTATTTGGTGGCAGTGTGTCAGTGTGTACCTGACAAATATAACCCAGTGTGTACTTGATACTCAGCATTTTCTTCTGATTATTAGTGAACTTCTTTCTTGAGAGTTTCTCCATCTATTCCTATTTGGAAATATGCATAAATAACCTGTTTCTATTTCCTGAAACCAGTCTATCCAAGTGACACAAAGATGTAATGGTAATACTGAGAATAGAACTTGAGAACCTACTGCACCATTCCAGCCAATAGGTTTTATATATTTATTTGTTTGTTTTTTAAGCATTTTTTTCCTGGTAAGGTTTAATTTTGTGGAAGAAGTATCTTATAGTTTTGTTTTTGATGGAGCTGTTCATCTCAATTGGATGAGAAACAAGAGACAAGATTTACAGGAGGTATAAATCAGGTCCTTGCCTACTGTTAGAACCCCAATTAGAATATAAGCTCCATGGCAGTAGAGGCCTAGATGATTTTGTTCATCTCTGTCCTCAGAGCCTGGGACAGTGCCTAGAACATCTTAGCAACAGAGTCTATTGCTACTGCACTGTCACTGACCATGATCGTGACCTTGATTAAGAATGTGGCAGCAAGTCAAAGAAGGAAAGTTCATTTGGTCCAGAGGGCTTGACAAGTCTTTTGGGATCAAGCAGAGTTTAGTCAAGTATGCCCCTGTTTCTTATAGATCTGCTGGGAATTGATGGGCATTTTTAGAGATTGATAAACAATTTTCCTCAATTATATCACATAGCTTCCAAATCCTTCATCTCATTAAAAAACAATTCTAATTTTTTTCTACTAACACTACTACCAATGTAATGCTATTAGTAATGTTTAGATAACATTTAATATGTTTATGTGTTTAAAATATTTTCTTTTATGTTCTTCCTATAAACCAACAATTCTATTACTTTTATTTACTGTTTTTGAGCTCCATTATCAAAAGACATGATAAGATATTGAGGGCATAACTATGAGTGAGCCATGGTTCATTTCTCAATGATATCACAGTTTAATATGCTTAAAATGATAATTGCCATACTAACCCATAAATACTGTACTAGAAATAAAAACCCAGATGTTCTTGAGGTCTACTATGTTCCAAACGTAGGGTCAACCGATATGTGACTGCTTTCGATGTCTTGAAAGCTGGGTTCTATGGTCACTGACTTTATATTTAAGGACTCTATTCACAAAGGAAGAATATCTTCCCAAAGCAAGAACCTATACTACTGGAATCCATACTTCATTGTGCTGACTACATTATATTACAATTTGTACTTCTCTAACCTAAACTACATCCGACTACCCCAAAGTATTTCGCCTATTCCACCAGTATCTTTGCTCTCCTGTCTTCTCTTATTCTTTGTCTTATACTTGGAATGAGGTAAAAGAAATACATTATTACCCAAATATAAATGCTTTTAATTAAGATGTTTTTAGCATCCTAAGATTTTTTTTCTCATAGTCAACAAAATCTTATAGTTTGATAGAACCACCTCGTATTCTGTGTTTTTAGAAATGCAGAGTGTCTCCTTTGTTATGAGCAAGCTAGGGCAGGACTCAAGCTGATTCAAATGGTCTTTTACTGGAGGTGCAATTAGCTCAACAGAAACATGTTCCCATAGCTATTACAAGACTTCTTGAAGTTTAAATAGATCCCTCTTGGCCACACAAGGGTTTTCAGTCTGAAGCAATAATATCAAAGTGATGTGTTTTCTTCATATCTACTAAGATGATTCAAATACCTAAATTCAACTTTAAAGTCCTGTAGGATTTATATATATTTCTATTGATTTTATCTGAACTAAGATCACCAGATTGTAGGTTTTTAATAATGCACTCTGCTAACTAGTTGCCCAAATTTAAATTGTGAGTTCAAAACAACCTTGTAAAAACTAATAGATGCCATTTATGTGTACTAAGTCTTGCCTCTAATTTTATAAAATTCTTTTTCCAATGGCATCATTCATATAAAAGAAATGTGTTTTTTTAAGTTTCTTTTCTTCTTACATTTGTGGTAACTATTCACTCCTCTTTATTAATATTATAATACAGAAAGTGTACTCCTTTAAACAATGGTGTGGCTAGTGTGGCTGGAAAAACATGAGATTTTGCTTAAAAAGAGTTAGCCACCAGAGCAAATAAACTAGTTTTGAACTATACAAGCAACCCACAAAATGTTTCTGGGCTTTTTTACCTTGTTTTTCCTTTAGATAAACAGAATTCCAGAACATGAATGCCAACCATTGCTGACATCAACTGCTCATACTTCACTTACTGAATTCTTCCTTTTCCTGTTTCTAAGATGATGCTACATATTTTCAAGGTCAACCTCTCTTCCAGCTCAGCTGTACTTTTTAGTTATTTTAACAGAGCAATAACAGGCTACATATCCTACTACCTTTCTGGCAATGCTTTACATTTCAAATGTTTCATTTATTTTATTAGGCACTGTTCTGTTAAACAAAGAAGTAAGGAATAAAATTGGTCATAAGATACAAAGTCATAGAATGATGATAATCTTAGACTATGTGACAACTCTTTTCCTATCATTTCTTTCCCAGAGAGCAGAATAGAAAGGTAATCATTCCATTGTGATAGGAAACTAATCTATTCTGAATATTTCATTGCCTATGAATTTAAATATTTTGTTTCTTCTAGATTCACTAGTTCTTAGAAATAATTTCATGTAGTCTCCAACTGTTTTGCTTTACTTTATACATAATTATTTATGGATCTTGGCTCACTGACTGGCATATAATAAATCCACATTTAAAAATGAATAAGCAAATGAATAAAATAATGCATATAGGGAAATCCATAGGGAAATAAAAAATCACGTCATTATGAAGTATATAATAATCCTCCAAAATAAGTATTTAAACAGCGATTTGATAGCTTTTAGTGTGGCTACCTTTCTACTATACTAGTTGGTGTAGAAATACCAGATGTTTTTACTTAGGTCACTGTGATGGTTTGAAAATAATTACTTCCTCTTTTGAGGGCCTTAAGGACCTGTGGCTGAGGAAAAATTTCAGTATCTTATTGCTTTAGTGGAAACATATATAACGGTACATTTATCATCAAGGAAGCTTGGGAGAAACACATTGGCAGCTTTCAAACATGGCAATGCCATATAGTATAGTGCACCTTGCAAAGCACAAACTGAAAAATATAAAGAAATAGGAACTCACAGTGTCTCGAAGCAGTGGTTTCAAGAAAACACATTTAAGATGAACATGAAAAAAGCTGAACCACATCAATACTTCATTTACCAGTTATTATCTATAAATGAATTCACCCCATAAGCAATTCAGGATGACAGGCATTTTTAATGAAATGTATAGTGACATGTTAGGTTCTAAGAGATCTGAAGGTCTTTTCAACTGACACCTTCAGCAGTTTTATTAAGGATATCTTTCATTTTCTGTCCCTTCCTTATAACTCATTAAGTATGTGCTTTTGAGTGATGTGATGCTATGGTGCAGATCAGATGCATTTTCTGTTCACAGATAATGTTAATTCCACCAAAGAGATTTCAGCCCATGTTGAAGACAAAGGTTCTTGTCAATGTGTTGCATTCAACACCTGCTGCATTGCAATGGCATCATTAGAGGTGTGTGGTGAGACTAAGGGAAATCCAACCTTAGAGACAAACCATCTTCATTGGACTTCTTTGAAAATCCAAGTCATAACTAAAATTCATAGTCACATTCCATACAGGAAAATCTACATTAATTGAATTAATGAGCAGCCATGTAGATTTTCAATTAAATTTCAAATTGTTCATTGCTGGTATGCAAATTCAATTGTTTTTCGTATTTCAGCCTATCGTTCCATGATCTTGCTAAACTCATTTTTTATTTCTAATATATATTTGTTAATTCCTTATATAAGGAATGTAGATTCCTTACACATTATAAGGAATGTCATCTGTGAATAAAATAACTTTATTCCTCTCTCTTCAGTCTGAATAGTATTTATTTATTTACTTATTATCTTACTTGCTTTATTGCACTGATTAGGACCTACAGTATGATGTGAAATAGGAGCAATAGAGAGAATGACTATATTTTCCTCTTTCCCAGTCATAGGGGAAGAAAATTCAATCTTTTGCAATTAAGTATTATCTCAATTTTTATACCCTTTGTTGTATTGAGAAGTGTTTCTAGTTTGTCAGATTTTTTTTTTATCATGAATGGATATTAATTTTTTCAAATGCATCTTCTGTCTAAATACATTCATGTGACTTTTCTTCTTTAGTTTTTTTTGTTTTTGTTTTTTTTTTGTTTTTTTTACTTACTGAGTTACATTTATTTTTTAATGTTGAATCAGCCTTACTTTCTCAGGATAAATTTATTCAGTCTTGGTGTCATAACATATTAAATATTGCTGAATTTAATTTGATGATTCAGTGGAGATTATAACATCTATGTTCATGAGAAATATGTTTTTCTTCGAATATATCTGATTTCATTAAACATACATTGCTAACTTCATAAAATAATTAAGAAGTGTTCATTTTTCTTTCATATAATGGAAATTTATGTTTTCCAACTACCTTGATAAAAATTTAAGACTAAATATAAGAGGATAGTATACTTCAACAGGAACTCTTATACACTGCTGTGAGAAAGTAAATTATTTCGACCATCCTGGAAATAGTCAAAATAGGCACTGTTCTACAGAGTTAAGTAGATATATATATATACCTTAAAAGAACAGCAGTTAGAACCTTAGAGAACTTTTTGCATATGTGCACCAGAAGACATATGTACACCAGCAAATATGAAAAGGAATGTTCTACGCAGCCAATATTGCTTATAATGTAAAACTATTAAAACTGAAATGTTTTTCAACATCAAAAGAAAATTTGAAAATATAGATGAGTTCTAGAAATACATGTTGGCAAAATAGACAAGGCTCCCAAAACCATATATAATGTGATAGTATTTTTCTAAAGTTCAAGTTTAACTGTTTAAGGATATATACATAGTAGAAAAACTATTTCTATAGCACTATAATGATTTACAACATGTAGTACACTGGTTATGGGAAGAACAGGGGATTATGATAGAAAAGGTGTATATTGAATAATGACATTTTGGTCAATGATGGACCATATATATATATATCATTGTGTAATGAAGCTGAAAAAATATCACCTATTGACATTATAAGCTCCATAACATCATATGCCAGCACATTATTTACATGATTGTGGTGATGATTGTGTAAACAAAACTATTGCTTGGCCAGTCCTTTAAAAATATAGTATGTACAATATATCATACTTGATAGTGATAATAAATGGTTGCCACTTGCTTATACATTTATCTTGCTATAATTTTTATTTTTATTTTAGAGTGTATTACTTTTACTTACAAAATGTTATCTGTAAAATTGTATGCAATGCTATAACTAATGCATCTCATGTTCACTGCATCTCTTGATTTTATCAAGGGGCTCACTCCATCAAGTGATTGACCTATAACATCTAACTATGTAAGTACACTCAATAATGTTCACACAACGATTCAATCAACTAACCATACATCTCTCTGAACATATCCTCTTGTTTAAATGCTGCAAGACTATGAATAGTTTACATGTATATGTATGCATTTTTGTCCTTTAAAAATCTTAGTGTGCTGGGCACGGTGGCGCGCACTTGTAATCTGAGTACTTGGGAGGCTAAGGCAGAAGGATCCGGGTTCATGGCCAGTCTCAGCTACTGAGTAAGGCCCTCTTCAACTTAGTGAGACCCTGTTTCAAAATAAAGAATAAAAAAATTAGGGCTGGAGATGTATCTTGGAGGTAGAATGCCCCTGGGTTCAATTCCCAGTACTAAAAAAAAAAAAAAAAAATCTTAGTGGTTATCATTGTTCATGATTTAATCCTATGCAAAAAATAATTTTGCAAAGAACCAAATTTCCAAAATTCTTCCAACCCTTTATACTGGAGATAGCCTCTAATTGAGGGGGAAAAGAAGTTTTATCTGAAATAAGGTCTCCATGAACACAATTGGGCTCACCTTAGCACTGTACTAGTACCAGTTCTTTAGTCTACCTCCAATTTAGTAGTCTGTGCAGCACTTCCATTTTCTGTGGTTAAGGTAAAGCATTAGTCAAATAGAAAGTTCTACATGATTTATAATCAGATCATCAGCTTGATCATTTTTATTTCCACTTCCACTACATTGTTTCCAAAATTAGAAAAAGAGAGAGAAAAGAAAAGAAAAAGCATAATAAGGGAAAGCAAAAAAGAAATAATGCTAGATTTTTGTCAAAATTCTTATTTATGGTCTCTTGAAGTTCAAGGTACACTTTTAGTTTTTATACCAACTTTTTGAACAACTGGATCCAAATAAAATGAACAAGTATATGGCCTCTTGTGATTTTTTTTAATATTCAGTTTTCTAGAAGTACTTTGAATAATCCATGGGTACTTTCCTGTGGGCAAATTATTCTAGCAATATATATCTACAGATCATATATTGACTAGTGTGAGCAATGCTTCCCAAGAGATGTTTGTTCTATGCTCTTGACAAAACAAGTAGAAACCCCTGGAGAAAAATCTTATGATGACCATTGTGGGATATATCTTTGCTCTGAATTTATTCAAGGTATAACTCACTGGTTCCACAGTGAGAGCAGCAAAGGAACACAGAGCAGTAGGGAAAAGGTAACAAGTATTTATATCATGCAAACACTATTAAAGGGACAAACTCTATAGCCACATTTATTTGAAAACTACTTTTTTCAGTTCCTAACTTGTACTCACATAGTACAAATGTTGCTACTGCTTTCACACCGATATCTCTCAGCACACAACACACACACACACACACACACACACACACACACACACACACACACAATGTGAGAGAAAGAAAAATAAGAAAAATTCTTCTCTGAGTCATGATTATCTTACTTTCTGCCAACTCTTTCTTTCTTCTTCCCTTTCTCTTTCTCATTTCTTAAGTGAGATGCTCCTAAAGGAGAAAATGGAGAGAAATTGAACTCACAAAGCCAGAATTCCTTTTAGTAGTCATTGGAAGAAAAAGGGTTATGGATAAATTTAACATAAAACTTAAAATTCTTTTATTGAACGTACTGATAAAAATGATTGTACATATTTTTGCAATATGCCTAAATCATATTATTTACTTTTATACTTTTATTGGTGCATCACAGTCTCACATCATAATGTAGTTCTCATAGACAGTGACATACATGCACACAGCACTTAGCGGGCTTTCCCTCTGCTTCCTCCCCACTCCCCCCTTTCTCTTACAGGATATTGAGAATGACATTGGTATTCTCACATAATGTCAATGGAAGTGATTCCTTCATTAATTCTCCCTTTCCCTCCTCCTTCACCTAGACCACCTCTCTGGCTCCACTGGAGTTTCTCCTCTCTGAAGTCCCCCTGGTATCCTAATTACTCTCTAGCTTTCCCACATGAGAGAAAACATATGACCCTTCACTTTCTATGACTGGCTAATCTCACTTAACATAATGTTCTCCAGGTCCATACATTTTCCTGCAAATGATATAATTTTGTTCTTTTTTTATTAATGAGTAGAATTTCATTGTGTGTATCTCCCATAATTTTGTAAACCATTCATTGTTGGTGGACACCTAGGTGGGTTTCATAATTTGGCTATTGTGAACTATGCTGCTATAAACATGGGTATGCATATACTATTATGGTATTCTGATTTCAGTCCCTTTGGAAAGATTCCCAGGAGTGATATAACTGGATCATATGGTGGATCCATTTGCAATTTTCTGAGGAATCTCCAATCTGCTCTCCATAGTGGCTGTGTTAACTTGCAATCCCACCAACAGTACAGAAGAGCTCCTAATTCCCTACATTCTCACCAGAATTATTGTTGTTGATTTTAAGTACTTAAACTTATCTCTCCCATATATGTCTCAGTCAACATTCTCACAGATATAATCCAAAAGAACTGACTACATAACTTAGAGGAAGGAAGATTTATTTGCTCACAATTTTTTGTTTCATTTGTTTTGTTGGATATTCAGGGTTCAGTCAATGTGAGGCCAGTATCCGTGTATCACAGGCATTGTGATGGGGAAGCAGACAGAGAGAAAGAGGGAGAGCACACAGGCTCTGCTCCTCACATCACAGAGGCCAGAAGCAGAAAGAGCAAGCAAGAGGAGGAGAGAACCATATGGTACCCCAGAACACGCCCAGGAACTCCTCCTTGGCAACCAAACCCCACTTCCAACATTGCTACCTTGTTTTGGATAGGGCTAGGGGGATATTTTAAATCCAAACCATTATACTAGATAAATACAATTTCACTGGATATGGAATTCTAGGTTGGTGAGGGTTTTCTCTCCACTGACATTTTACTTCATTCCATGTTCTTTTTGCTGGCCAACAGTGTATTGTATTCCTTCACACACACACCCCACTTCCTTTCACTGGCATGGTTTGTTATGATAAGTCTGCTGTAGTTCTTATCCTGATTTTCTATAAGTAGAATGCATTATTCCCTATGGTTTCTTTCAAGATTTTATCTTTGTTTTTGGTTTCCAGCAGTGTGAATATGTGAATATGACATATATATTCTTCTTTGTGTTCTCTGAGCTTCCTGGATGAGTTGATTCAATTTTGGCTTGAAACTTCATATCGGAATGTATCTGCTTTTATTTAATGCTATTGCTCACCACTTCCTAGAATCTAGCTCATGTGGGACAAAGAGGTCCTGGATCAGTCACGTTTTCCACATCAAGTCCTGCTATTATGCCAGAGAACTTCCAATTTCTTTAAAAAATACTGAATTCTGTTCTCAGAAATAACTTCTCAAGTCCTAGGAGTTTCTATTCCTCCAAATGGTTGCCCTCTTTAATCTTAACCAACACACATGGATAACACTTAGCAGTGTTGCTTACTCTTGTCCTTGATGGTATACACTCCCAACATTGTTGTAATACTCTTCTGGCATCTCTTCCTCCTCACTGACTGTTTCTTGTTACCCTTCTCCACAGACTTCTATTCCTTCCTTCTTCCCTAATTGTTTGTGTTTCCCAGTGTTCTTCCATTCCTCTTCATGTTCTAAACACTTCCCAAGAATAATTTAATCTCTGCTTTTGACTTGAACTATTATCCATCTGTAAAACTAAAGAACTACTCCTTTAACTTCGTGTGTGTGTGTGTGTGTGTGTGTGTGTGTGTGTGTGTGTGTTTCTTGGGATTGAACCCATGGACACTCTATCTCTGAGCTATATCCATAGCCAAATTTTATTTTTTTTTATTTTGAAATTGGGGTCTCACTAAGTTACTTTGCATTGGCCTTGAACCTGTGATTCTTCTGCCTCATCCTCACAAGTACTGGAATTACAGGCAAGTGTCATCATGCCCAGCTTCCTCTACTTTCTTTTAACAATAACGGGTTTAAAAGTAGATTTTTTTTTTACTACTTTTGCTACATATTGTATATGTGTCATAATTTGAAGGTACATTGTTTGATCTTTTAAATTGCATGCTTATAATAATTTAAAAATACATCCTGTTAAAATATTTTTCAAATACTCATCAGATTCAAAAGGTCACTACTACCAAGAAAAGATTAAGCATCACTGGTCTAGACAAGTGTTGTAACCTGTCTTATTGACTGACTGGATCTTAATAATCAGTTTATTGCTCTAATACAAAAAAGAAAGTAATTTATAGTTAGAGAGGAATTATAAATTGTTATCAGTTACTTGCCATTATCTCTATGTAAAGTTCTAATCCTCTAAAATATATAATAGTCTCATCCGCCTCCCATTCCACACACTAAGAAAAGGCTTAGATGGTTTACTTAGGTGTTTTGCCTCTTGATGATAACTCTCTCCAGAATAATTAACCTCAGACTGAATTAGCAGCAGGTCTTTATACCTTAGTACAACCAGCTGCATTTATAAGTGGTCCAGATAATTCTCTCACAAATCAGTGTTAAAGATCTACTAGGTGTTGACAGGCACTTGTTAATTGAGTAACAATTTCCATCCAAACTAGCTGGAAATTTGGCTAAACATTTAATGCATAGAATAAAAGGGACAGTTTTCTAATGGGGAAGGGAAGTTTTTTTTATTGTTTTGTTTTTGGTTTTATTTCCTATTTCACAACTTGATTTTGATCCAAATAGGAAGGCTCTCTTGCATCAATTGGATCATTATCCTTCACTATTACTTAATTCACTTATTACAAAAGAGGCTAAAAAGTAAATATAAATATGAGGTATCCAAAAACTGATTAGTTTTAACATATTTCCATATATATGTATATATATATTTTTTTCGGTTGGAACCTGGGGGAATTCTACCTCTGAGCTACAGCCCAAGCCCTATTTTTTATTCTTTATTTTGAAACAGGGTCTCACTAAGTTGTGGAGTGCCTCACTAGGTAGCTGAGGCTGGTCTCGAACCTGGATCCTCCAGTCTCAGCCTTCCAAATGCTGGGATTACAAGTGTGCACCACCACGCCCAGTTTCATATTTCCATTTTTATAAAAGAAAAGTGATGAATTTTTAACAAAATAAATCAAATAATAAAAATAAATCAGACAATATCAAATAAATTGAATTAATCAGATAATATATAGTTGATAAATTCTATTTGTTCTTTTCCATTTTTTCCAAGAAAGCACTGACATCTCCCTCATAAAACATGGTTCAAATCATGACTGCATTTGGAGGAAATGATTTAAGATATGGGAGAACATAAAATATATATTCCAGCACTAATTATGAGCCAACTATACCTAGAAGACATACATTTGGAGAACAGACCTGTGACGTAACCTTAACTTTAGGGCTTAAGCAAAGTAAGATGTTTACTGGGCCATTATTTTCACAGTTCATCAGCATGAGTAGCTTTTCCTTATTGGCTTTCTAAGGAACATTTTATCCACCCTGTAAAAATATTTTATTCCTCCCCTCTTCTTTACATAGGGATTGACAGACATTGAGTTTTAATGAGTATAAAAATATACTTGTTCACTGAGATTGTAAGCTTCCATTTACAAGGTCCTGCGTTATAGCTTCAGGAAAACTTTTCTAACACTCTCCAGGAAAATATATTGCTACTGATTTGACTTTCATTCCCCAAACAACTCCATTAATTATCGGCAACCAGACTTCACTTCCTTGTGATGCTTTATGCACCTGGTTTGCAGACAAGCTGTAGTAACGGAGCTGATGGAGCACACACAGACCTCACTATATGGCAGAATATTGACTACTCTCAACTAACTTTATGTGTCTGTGGAAAACAGACTTCAGATTTTGACCAACTAACATTAGTGTTCACTATTTTCCTGCTCAACTCCAATATTGTTCTGCCCTTGTGCAGAATTCATAAAGTGTATTTTCAAGAGGTTGATCAATTCGTTGTTGAGTTCCATTCAAATGACTATGGTGTTGTATGTTAAAGTAGAAATCATGGAGATTAATGCCTTCCAGTAATTTGGAGTCCTGTCATTGACCTTGCCTATTAATAATGTAATATCTTTCTGGAAATAATTTCATACTAAAGGCTGAGGGGTCCACTGGAAAAGTAAACAAAAATTGTCCTATTAATCTACATTTTTTGCCATGTTTGTCTTAAACTTCTACTTAAAATGTCTTAACATTTCTTCTCTGCCTGTGGCATGAACTGCATGTCTGTAATATATGCAATAAATATTTGTGAAAAGAAGGATGCATTGTTTTTATTCTTAAATAAGACACTTCCTGCTCATTTCTGTTGCATTAATATGTAACTTGGGAGAGGTTCCTGATAAGGAACTAGCCACAGGACCCATTTGAAGGTCTCAGTTCTTTGAGTTCTCTCCACTAAATTCTCTAGGTAAAAGTATCAGTGGTGTTCTAGGGAATGTCCCAAGGCCTGGCTTCTAGGGTATGAGGAGCAAGGGTGCAAGCAGAGTGCATTCCCCACTCTGACTTGAGTTAATACTGGGACAAAGATGCAGCTAGGAAAAAGGCATGTCATATTTTCTCAAAGACCTCCCACATGACTGAGTTAAAGTGGATAACTACCAACTCCTTTTAGGTGCATTCAACAAATCATTTTGTCAATTTAATTAGAAATTAAAAGGCAAAAATACACAGGAACTCTCAGGCATTTTGTGCTCCCTCTGGATCCTATGGACCTCAACTAAGAGAGGTCTGGGGTCAGAAAAATCATTCTAGGACTCCTTCAGGCTCCCTGGGAATGGAGACAGCAATATGGTAGAGATGTTTGAAGCCAACTAAAACAGAAAACTAAAAAAATTATCTCTTTTAGATTTAGCCTCTTTATTTTAAAACTAATTTGACTCAAAAAAGATTTATGCTTCTATTTTAACTGTTTTGTGTCTAAAGTAGGAACAGACATAAGACAGAATTGTTACTTGACTATACAACAAAATGAAATCTATAGCACTTACTCTAATATTGATTTCTTCAATGAAGAAATAATTAAAATTTTTTTCTCCCAGAGAATGGACTTTGATAGGAATATCAAAAAAGTTTTGCTAACTTTATCTTTTCATCTTAGTTCTTGTGGCAATTATTCCCAGACCATATTGTGGTTTCCTGCACAAAATTATAGCCTTAAGCATGGCAGCCTCACATTTACTACAGCCCAGGACAATAAAAAGTCAGCAGCAGGAGAAAATACGTTTTATATGTTCAGTTAACTTTACACAGAACTGGAAAATATTGGCAAGTGGCACTTTAAATTATGTGACCGTAATTTACTTAATATATCTTGAAAGTTGCCAACTTAAACAGATATTATTAATTTCTATAGTTACATAGACATAAAATAGCTATTCCTATAATTATTGAAAATCTTCAAAGAATAATTTCTATCTTTATGTGGAATTTTATCCTCTTCAATTTTGTAGTATTAACTTTTTAAATTTTTTAACTTAAATTGTTTTCAAGTGCAAAATGAAGGAAAAGTGGTTTATTTAAAACATAAAATACAAATAAATTAGACATGGATAATCCAAATTTCTTTAGCAGTTTGATTTAGGACTTGTAACTGGATAATGCCATTTAGATCAAAGAGCTTCCCCTTACAGATATAGTATATTTGCATTAGTTATGTATTGCTATGTAACAAATTATCTGGTTGCCTAAAATAGTAAAGAATTATTGTCTCAGTTTCTCAGGGCCGGGAAGTCAGAGGTGTCTTTGCTAAATGGTCCAGGTTCAGGTTCTGTTGTGAGATGGCTTCAAGATGGTGGTCATGGCTTCAGTGATCTAGAGCCTAGTGGTGCTAGAGGGTCTGATCCAGGATTGTTCACTCTCCTGTTCTCAAGAGGCCTCATTTCTTTACTATTAGGAAGCCTCATGTCTTTGTCACTTAGACTTCTCCCTATGACTTCCTGATTGTCTTTGAAACATGGTATCTAGTTTCCAAAAATTAAATGTTCCAAGAAAGCAAAAGGAAACCACAACGTCTTTTATATCTACTTTCAGAAGTCACATTCCATTATTTTGACATTATTCTACAGGTTATACAAGTATCCCCTATTTGACATGAGAAGGGATTATGCCAAGATACGACTATAAAAGGGAAAAAATTATTGAAGTAAACTACAATAATCTAGCCAAAGGTGAAGAAAAGATATAACAGGAAAAAATACCTATAGCCATGACAGACAGACTGTAAGGTCTGTAAGAATTTCAAAGCGTGGTTGGTTGACACATGTTTTAGTGTGGAAATACCACTGGGAATACTGCACAGAATTTTTGTTAAAAATGACTCATATTTTAAAGTGAAGCCTAAATACAAGTGATCAAATTCATGTGATATGCTAAGACATCCACTTGCCTTTTTTTTACTTGTTTTTATATAATTTCTCTGAAATATTTCAATAATAAATACTTCTTCATAATTGATGATTGAATTCTCTAGTCCCTCTAAATATAAGATATGGAATAACATATGTAAAACATACCTCACAAAATTGTTCAAACCAAATTAAATTAAAATACTACATAAATAAGTTCCTACTATTTGAATTCTAAACTGGCACTGCTGGTTGCTATCAGCCTGTGGCTTATGTAATTAAATGAGCAGACTTGGAATCTATAATCTGAGTTTATACCTAAAAGAGCAAAATCTCTGTTAGAAATATCTAATGTGTACTCCACATGTAATAGATACCATAGTGATAAATAAGAGGCATTTTTGAAGTTTCTCAAAGTCCTAGTAGATGGTTGAATCATTGGTCCTACTTCCTTTATGACAAGAAGTCATCAAAGGGAATATCATGGGCCTGGGTTGGTTTTGTTTCTTCAAGACTGACTTTCCAGTGGTCTTCTACAATACCGTATCTCCAGAATGACAGTATCCTTAGGAATTAAATAGTGTCTCCCACCACCCAGAAAAGAGTGAGAAATGAGTGAACAGTGAGGTTTAATACCTTATTATCCTAAGGAATGCCATTGGTGACAGATGGCCAGAGAATACACAGCCTTGAATTAGAGACAGACATCAGACTGAGAAGAGACACACTGAATCTAAATAGGTAGGATAGAAGAAATAAAACATTAGGTAGAAAGGAGACAACTTGGGAAGGAAATGAAAAATATAGTTTTAAAATCTAGAAACTTCATAATCCTTAAGTTCACTTTACAGGGCCCGCCTGCTTTTCCTTAGACACTATTTAATTCCCAAGAGATACTGTCATTCTGAAGTCCTTAATAGGTCACACTTTTAATCATAATAGTCCATCTGGCCTGTTTTTTCCTCAGTCCTAAACAGGACAAGCCTACACTTTTAAATCATAATGGCCTATCTTCACAATGAATTCCTGAGATGCTTGACAAACAACAACAACAACAAAATCCCAAAGGAAGTCTTATGTTTGTCAAGCCCAGCACCATATCCTCATGCCCCAACTTCCTGGGATGCTTAACAAAAAATCCCAAAGGAAGTCTCACCTTTTTTTTTTTTTTTGTCAAACCCAGGCATCAGCCAGAACCCATTAATAAAATGGTTAGAACCTGAGAATTCCAAGAAAGGAGACCACCCATCCCACATCACCCCATCCCCACCATGTGCCCCTAGCCACCCCCTCTCGGGGTCCCCTATAAGACAAGCATTGCAAAGATCCCAAGGGGCCTCTCTCACTCTCTCGAGGTGGCCTGCGTTCTCCCTTGAACATGCATCCCCACTTTTCCTAAATAAAATTTCTGTCTTTGTCTCTAACTGAGGCATGCTGAAATTCTTTTCTCCATGAAAGCCAAGGGCCATGAAGGACCTGAGGTGAGTTTCCCATCCCCAAACCTCGGAACTCCTCAGGATTCTCCATGGAATTATCATGTTTTCTCATGACATAAGCACAAAAGATGGTAACTGAGCCCAGCAGAATGAAAAAGAAGACCTAGAATGAGCTAACAGTGGGAGAAACACAGCAGAGATAAGCTAAGGTGATGAGAAGCAATGAAGGTATTGCACAAAATCAGGTGGAAGAAAAAAAGAAAAGAAAAGAAAGCTAGATGTAGTGGTGCATGCTTGTAATCCCAGTACTTGAGAGGCTAAGACCAGAGGATCCGGGTTTTCCGCCAGCCTCAGCTACTTAATGAAGCCCTCCCCAACTTTGTGAGACCCTGTTTCAAAATAAAGAATTAAAAATAGGACTAGGAGCGTAGCTCAGAGGTAGAATGCCCCTGTGTTTAATCCCCAGATCCGAAAAAAAAAAAAAAAAAAGGAAATCAAAAGTGTAGAAGAAGACGCAAAACAAAAACAAGACCTGTGTTAGAATTTTCATCCAGCACAGCAGGAGACTGAGAAATAAATGACACAGCACCAAGTAGGGGCAAAAAGAGTCTTTTATTCACACAGAAAAGGCAAATGGAAGCTTTGGGGTTACAGCTGGTTCAGGAGTCAGAAGTAAGGAGTGAAGTTAGAAGTGAATCCAGACTTGTATTAAGTAGTACTAAGCCTCATCTAGAAGCCTCATCTAGAAGGCCATCTTACAGGAATGAGGGTGGGAGTAGGAGGAAGTGGATGGATAGTGGAGAGGACAGGGTTAAAGTATGATGCAAAAAGTTAGAAAGTTTCAAATAGCATCAGGTGTCAGAAATGAAGCAAAGCAGGCAGGAGAATGGGACCCAGGAAAGCTCTAAAGATTATACCCTTCTAGTTTTCATTTCCCCCAAATATTAATGACAGAACTCCAGTACCAAATCCACCTTAGCAACACAAACTAGCTCAGCGTGAGATCACTCATTAACCAAGAAAACACAAATCAAACATCAATAAACCACAAAGAGAGAAAATTATGGAACTCACAACGTTATGTTGGCTTTATTGAAATAGTAGAGTTCTAAATATGAAGTCATATTATGGTATATAGTATATATAGTGCTTTGCCAGAAGCTCTGTGGGTGCTCAGCTATCCTTTTACTTGTATTTCCTACTTCCCCATGACTTAAAAGTCATGAGAAAAAAATTGTTGGGATGCTACTACCTTTAGGCATTTGTAGTAGGAGGCTAAATATATGTAAGGAAGTGCAGGGAGGGGTTAACCATGCAGCAATCAAGGATGTCGCCCAAAACAGAGAGGTGGAAACATTTGAAGAGTCAAGTAGCTCTAGAAATCCATGGTTCTATTAACCACATTAGAGGGATGGCTTACATAAACAGGGCACTTTTCATCTTTTGAAGTACTTCCACATATTTTCCATAATCCATTTTATTTCCTTACAACAGTCCTAGAGTGTGTTGGATAGGTATAATTATATCTCTTTCTTTAGCTGGAGAAATGGACTCACACCAGATATATGGGAATCTTGGTGAGTTGTAGATGTTGATGTAGTAGGTCTCAAACAAGCTTCCAAAGGATACCAATGCTGCAGGTCCATTGTTCTAAACCAAACTGCCTCTAATTCAGTAACCCAATTTAATGACTATTTTTGTACGTGAATTTAATAGCGCTGGCCCTATGGATTCAGTAGGTCTAGAATAGGGCCTTGATATCTAATTTTATTTTTAATGTCTAAGAATGCTTTTGATTTAAAATCAGGGTTGAGAATTTTTTCACAGTAAGAAGTTACAGCATCTGTAATGAACATTTAAAAAATTTAAAGTGAGAGTTTTTAAATGAAATTATACTGATTCTGATTCCATCCTATCTCACAATAAGAGAACTGTTTATAGAATATTGAAATTGATGTTTCTTCAGATTTCTGTCCCTCATCTCTTGATCTTAAGACTTTTATTTCTCTAGTTCCTAAAGTATAGAATATCATAACACCCCATAATGTCACAGGATATCAGTGTCACCCATTTTTGTTTAAAGTAACATCACTTACAAATTTCAATCTCTATTTTCTTTGATCTTTAAGATGTCTATGCTTCTTGGAGAATTTATTGTCAGGTGTAGTTTTTGTTAAAAAGCACATTTTGAGGTCTATACAGAGATAAGGGCGAAGTGTTTGAGATATAAAAGTTGTTTAAAAAATTAGATTTTGGAAGGAGGACAAAACTCAACATCAGAACAGTAACAGAGATGGCAACCTTACTACCAGAGTTAAGCTTCCCAAGTGAGCTCCTGACAAGGGCTGAGATAACAGCAGCACTGATAGGAGGTGTCAGGGATGAGGTGCCAGGCCGAGCTTGCAGTGGTCTGTGGGAGTTTGATAATCCAGCAAGTTATCTACCAGTTTCCACTTCCTGATCTGAAAGGCAGGTTAAGAGCAGTTTAAGAATGACCACAACTTTCTTTTCTTTAAATGATGACTTCCACTTTCAAGTTGCTAAACTAGATATCTTTCCATCTCCAGTATAGCCCATATTTACCTCTCAAATAAAAACAAGCAAAGGTCATGGCTATGGGTTATAGAAATCTGGAAGACCAGCTCAAGGGATTGCAATTTCTTCCCTTCCTAATAGCCCCACACCAATCTCAATATTTTTCAACTTATTGCTTTCAGCACTAATGGGGGAATGTCCTCAGAAAAGAGATGATTTTTCCATTTACATTGTTTTTAATGTCACAGTAACTTTTCTGTGCAGCACATACTAGACCAAAAGAAATACCTAACAGTGCAGGCAAAATCTAATGATGTGTAAGTCTTCTTTGCCTCACAACTCAGTGCCCATTGAGAACAACAAAACTTGTCAAAGTTATGAATCAAATGAGCCTCTCCTACACTCATTTCCTGTTCATTCAAGATATTCAAGACATTCATGAAGCTCTTGTTTTTATCATAGAAAATCTAGCTGCACAAAGATATGATGTGATCAAGTAGAACATAGAAATGCATGTTGAAATACTTAAAAGTTTATGTAGCATACAAAAGATGCTGTTGTATTTGCCTAGAAACTCTATAATATTTGGTTCTGTCCCTACACATCTGCTATGGCATTCCACTATTCTTCAGCACCAATTAGGGAACCATGTTTCTAGCACCCAAATTTGAAACTGAAGACCTAGACTTCTGGTGCTGGCTGATCGACTTTCTAGCCATGTCTTATTGAGGGAAGTCTCTTGTTTATTTTTAGATTCAATTTATTCATTTTAAAGAGTATAAATGGGCCAGTCCTGGTGCCACACATCTATAATCCCAGTAGTTGGGAGGCCGAGACAGGAGAATAATTTCAGGTTCAAGGGCATCATGCAGAACTTAGCAAGACTCTGTTTCAAAATAAAAATAAAATAAAATAGAACTGGGAGCGTATCTTAGAAGAATTCAATCCCTTGGACCCAAAAAAATAAAACATAAAAAATATAAAGGATAATTTTCAGCCTTTAAAAAGGAAACACATTTACTACTTGGTAAGTAGAAAACACTATCCTAACAAAAAATAATAGTGTCTTTAGAAGTATATTGGTCTAGTATAGTGAATTTCAAACTTTGTCTTTTGATTTATAGAATTATTTCTTCATGTGAAACATTACTGAGTCAAAACACATGAGATTAAACACAGAGATGTTCCCATTAAAATGGCCAGACTGGCTGCTTTCTGGTTGCAGCTTCTTCTCCTCTGCATTCTCTTCTCTATTTTCCAAGGGAGCTGAATTCCCACTATGTTTCCCAAGATGCCTTGCAAACTGGATTCCCACATGGCTCATTTTGTAGGTTACTACAGAAAAAGTCCAGGGCATTTTGCCCACTCAGCCTCCCAGGTGCATCTCCAGTAGTCCTATTTGCAGCCCTGCATGGAAGGCCCTTCCTGCAAAGCTTCCATTTTCACCATGTGGCCTCAGCATTCTCTCATTTTCCCTCTAATCCTATGGGTGATGGTGATCTTATGGTTGCTTAAATTGGAATTGTCTCAACTTTCCCAGGTTGCTCTTTCTTCTATCCTATAGATAATTTCCCATATGAGATTTCCTACATTGAACTTCTGCTGTTGGTTTTATCTTCATAACTGAACCCCGTTTGATTGGCCTATAGCCCTGCCTCTGGGTCCTAGTTTTTCTGGTGTGGGCTTCCTTAGATGTCATTGCACAGAATGTCTCTGAGCCCCACTTTCCTCACTCCATTTATTTATTTCCCCAACCCTTTATTTGTCATAATAAATGAAATATATTTTGGACAATTTAAAGTCCCACACTAACCTTTTTCTCTTGTCCCAAGCTTTTGTGTATTTGGATGAATTAGGTGATAGATATAGAAACAGATACAGGCATAGCTTTTCGAGAGATGTAACAAAATAAGCCTTCATGCTGGGCTCAACTGTAATCTCAATACTTGAGAGGTTGGGACAAGAGGATCACATATTCAAGTCCAGAGCACAGTAATTTATAAAGACTGTGTTTCAATATAAAAAAATAAAAATAAAATAAAATAGAGCTGGGGTTGTAGCCAAGAGGTAGAAAACCCTTGGGTTCAATCTCCTAACTGCCCCCACCTCCAAACACACACTCTTCATTTATCTGTTATAACCTAGGCCTAGCTTTAAATACGAGAAATTCTGAACAGTTTTTTAAACTATAAGATTAAATGAGGAATAAAGGACTTCTACTAGTTGTAGCAAAGTCATAACAAACCTTCATTATATCTACTTCTTCGTGTTGTTTCTGAACAGATCTCGATGTTTATTCTAAACAACCCACACTGGTCTTGCACTCATTCCTTTTGGTATTGTGGTTTCCACCATGGTTTTAGGCAGTCTAATCCAAATTTTAGGTTCATGTACCCAGAGATAATTACCTTCGGTTGCAAGGAGGATGCATACATACAATAGAAGATGGAATTAGACAATTATGGTTTGAGAATTGCTTCTCCAAATAGAAAAGTGGAAATGTATATGTTTGTAAATAATTGTGGCCTAGTGTGTATACTTTAGGGGTTTTTTTATCAACTAAAAAACTGAGGTTTCACTTTTGGAGTTGCTGTAAAATCAACTTTGGTGGAAAGAAGACTTTTGGGTCAATATCAATACCACACAGTCTGACTCATGACTGAGTACTGATTAAACGAATGATCACAATGTGGAATACATTGGATTATGATTGCCTCTTTACTTATTAAACTGGCCTGTTGACTATTACACTTTTGGAGGTTAATAGTATTAAATTATTTTAATCACACATTCCCAATGTGGGCACAATGCATGGAAGATGAGAGGCTCTCAGAAGACATGAACTAATGAATAGGTTCCAGGCCTACTGATTCCTTCAGTGCAGCCTAACAATGGCGGCCTCTAAGACCTTCCATTGCTTAACATGAGGAGCTTAAGGATCCTCAACAGCGAGAAATGTATACATTAGATGGAAACAAAACTTGAAGCTAGGAGATTTAAAAAAAGAGTGGCATCTGATGATACCGTCAAACCAATCTTTTAAATTAGGCCCCTCACCATGCCAAAGAAAATATTTAATAATGTAAAAATACATTATCAAAAAAGTAGACTATAGTCAAAGGAGACAGATACTTATGGTATGCAGCAAGATACTTATGACATTGAGGTAGGACAGAAGACCTGAAACAGGAAGAATTAAAGTGGCCATCTGCATCCCCCTTTCTGTGAGATTGGGGGAGTTAGCAGGAAGGCAAGAGCCCGATGGGCACCAGGGCACCAGGAATCAGGGTCCTGACCAGCTCACAGATTATCATTCAAATTAAGGATCAAAAACCAATTCTGACCAATCATAAAAGAACAGATAGAAAACCTTAGAAAAGTTTAAAAGTCCACTCCTCAAGGGCTTCAAGGTCACTCCTTTTCCGGGCCCTCCCACCCCCCACTTTGTGGGTAGGGAGTTGCTATCTTTTTTTTTTTTTTTTTTTTTGCGGTACTGGGGATTGAATTCAGGGACGATCTACCTCCGTGCTATACCCTCAGCCCTATTTTTTATTCTTTATTTAGAAACCGAGTCTCATTAAGTTGCGGAGTGCCTCACTAGGTAGCTGAGGCTGGCCTCAAACCCGGATCCTCTGGTCTCAGCCTCTCGAATGCTGGGATTACAAGCATGCACCACCACACCTGGCTAACTTATCTTTCCCTAACTTAAAATAAACTTTCATTTTCTATCCTCTTCACTAGACCAAGGACTTCATTTCACTGTACAAGCACCCTAATAAGAGAAGACACCCTCATTTTAATTTTGGTGCATTGACTGGGAAGAATGTAAGGGTAAGTAAAAAAAGGAAAAAAAAAATGTCTGCTGCGTGCTCTTAAAGGCTCAAATTGAGCAGTTTAACCCCATGTGGCTTACAGTTAGATTTAATCTGTGCTATGCCTCTTAAAATAAGAGTGAGCAAGTCACAGCAGCTAGAGAAAAAGAAAAAACCAAACAGAGATAAAACTGAAAAAGGCTAGGGCACTAGGCCTGGGCTTCCGCACTGAGGGCTCAGTTCTTAGCTCTGGAAAGCTATCTGGACAACTGCTGTTACCACCAGAAGACTGCCCCAGTCAGCAGGAGCTGTGTCCCTGCCAGAGGCCAGTAAAGTGGGCAGCTGAGCCTCAGCAAAGGGTCCCCAGGCACACTGTCCCAAGGTAGGGGGCATGTGGCAGCAGAGACTGGAGGCCCAAAGGTGCATGAGCCCTGCTGTACCATGCAGAGCTGCTCCTAACAGAGCTGCCATACTAGTACAGCTCCTGGCATTAAGATTTGGTTTGGCCTTGCAACAAGGGCACGGACCCATGGCTGCACACTTGAGAGGGGGGCACACCACACCATACAGCAGCTGCTGCCACCAGTGCCAGGAGCACACACACACACACACACACACACACACACACACACACACACACACGCAGAAATTGACCAGCATTCCACAGTCCCACAAGAAAAACAAGGAGTTTTCTCTATAGTCTGTGTGCGGATACAGCCAGCCAAGGGGGTCAGATCATGTGTGGGGCCACTATTCACTCCAGGGCAGAGGGACCCCCACGCTGAGTCCTGGCTACAGTCACAAAGCCACTTCCAATCCAGTTAAATTTACATATAAATATACAGCTGCAGCCTAAGTTCAAAAAAAAAAAAAAAAAAAAAACACATAGAAAGCTAGTCAGAACTGAGCTGCTTGGTTTACCTGGACTCTAAAAATTTGGGAGAGCTACCATTGGTTAGTCTCTGGCTATGGGGTAAGTTTAAACCTTCACCTCACATAGTATAGCAGGAAGAAAAATAAAGGAGAGGTCTCCACAACCCCATTTTTTTTTTTTTTTTTGCCGTACTGGGGATTGAACTCAGGGGCATTCTACTTCCAACCTATACCCCCAGCCCTATTTTTTATTCTTTATTTTGAAACAGGGTCTCACGAAGTTGAGGAATGCCTCACTAGGAGGCTGAGGCTGGCCGTGAACCCAGATCCTCCAGTCTCAGCCTCCCAAATGCTGGGATTACAAGAGTGCACCACAACGCCTGGCTCCACCCCAAATTTAATATGCACGAGAAGGGAGGTGCCTACTACTGCCTCTAGAAGGGGCAAGCAGTCCCTCGCATGAGTGACTGATAACATCTCACACCTAAGACTCTGCTGCTGGTCAAGCTCACAAAGGACTGGGTGGATGGTGGATATCTGCTTAAATTTAAATATTTTTTTTAAAAACTTGTAAGATAATTCTATTTTTGAATGTGGTTTGTTCTCTTCAACTCTAAAAGCTAATTCGAAGATTCTAGGAAGAAGGAAAAAAAGTCTTCTTATGCAAGCATCTATACAGATTAACAATAAAATATAGCTTTTTATTACAGGAAATATGGCTGTTGTTTTCTGTTTTCTTTCTTTCTTTTTTTTTTTTTTTTTTTTTTTTGCTCATGGATTTTTACAAAGTCTCCCTGGGTTTGCCCAAATATATTTTCTGTTTTGATTTAATTTTGTTTTGTCTCTGATTTATTTTGGTTTTGTCTAACTAGAGACTTTCTGGTTCTCCATCTTTTTTATTTTTTCTCTTGCTGTCTTCATTCAGCAGCTATTCAAGGATTAATTCTCTGTTTAGTATGTGTGTGTTATTTGTTGTGTTATGTGTGTAATGTTTCTGTTTACATGGCACAACAAATAAACATGTTAATAAAATGTATGCTCATAAAATTTAAAAAAAAACATAAAATCAAATGCATCTGAGTTCACCTGACTTCAATAAATCTAACAACTGAGTAAGTTTAAGATTTATTCATGAGAATAAAATAAAAATGTCCTAAAATTATTAACATGTGTTTTTTCCCTATGTAAATTGTCAATCAAGCTGGGCATGGTGGCTCACACTTGTATTCCCAGCACTTGACAGGCTGAGACTGGAGAATCTGGGTTCACAGCAAGCCTCAGCCTCCTAGTGAGGCATTCCACAACTTCGTGAGACACTGTTTCAAAATAAAGAATAAAAAATAGGGCTGGGGGTATAGCTTGGAGGTAGAATGCCCCTGAGTTCCACCCCCAGTACCACAAAAAAAGAAAAAGAAAAAAATTTTTCAATCAAGATTATTTTTACCTCTGTAAGATATTTCCAAATACAATGCTCATTGCTTTTAAAGGTCTTTTCTTTTGTAGGAAAAATATTTAAGACACCAATGATGTTTATCTGGCATCTAAATTTTCAGGGATAATCTATAATTTAATTATTAAATTGGGTAAATGCAAAATATAATTAATGCTTTAAAATGCTCGTGGCTTCTTAGGATCTAAAATAACATTTAAGTTTATTATATGGGCTTCTAAATTGTCCATATATAAAAATATTGTAAAATGACTTTGTTTGGGGATTTTTACTGAAAGACAATAAAGGTTGCTGGAAATCAGAAGTCGATGTGTAATTTTGTATACATTGCTTTGATAGAAACAACTATATATTCTTTTACCTGAGCACCCTAAAAATTTAAAAATAATGATCATATCAATTAAACACTTCTTAACAATCTTTGAATGATAGAGCTTCAGATGCTGAACATTCTGAGTTTTAGTTCCTTACTGGCCATCATAAAAGTAAACACAGATAGACTACATATACTTCCCTTTGTCAACAAAGAGAGATGACAACAGCAATATGTGCTGCATTTACCACTGTGCAATCAGGCTGGCAATTTCCAGGGTACTAGTTTCACAGCTCACTGACACTCCACCACGGATACATCACATATGCATCTGGTGGCCGTAACTAGGTGCCAGCCTGCGGACACCCCACCACAGGTACATCACATATGTATCTAGCAGCCATAATTAGGGGTCAGCTCTTTGACATGCTGGTAAGCATGGATAAATCCAATAGACACACTCCATTTATGGCCATGCATGAAATGGGTGCCAAGGAGCCCAGGGGATGCTCTGGCCAAACTGTACAGAGAGAGAACTAAAAGGATAATTTTATTTCTCCTCTGTCTCTCAAATGGAAAATGGCCCATCTGCTGAGCCTACAAGCAACCCATTAAATTACTAGTCTTTTCTGTGCATGAGTTGGGTAGTGTAGATCAAAAGAGAGGATAGTCACCAGAAAAATGTAAACAATGACACTATCTTGCAGCTAGATCTGTTTTACAAGAGTAAAGTAAGGGATCTAAAGTTTGTATTAAGGATAAATACAAAGCTATGCTAGCAAGGTAAATCAGATATGGTCCTTCTGGCCACACTAAAATATAAATAATTGTTATAACACCAGAGCCCAAAAAGACAAAAGAAAACCCAATAAATTAAAGGAGATATTTGTAGTCATAAGGAGGTATTATAATAAAGCAAATAATAGGTAAAACTTATAAAGAATCTTGTATGTCATAAAGCTGGTTGGTTAAGATTAAAATAAATTGTTTAAAGGGTTTTCTAAAAGTCACATTAAATGATTTGATTCTGTGTTTAAAACCACTTTGTTTTCTTAAGATATTTATCTGCTTTGGTAAAATTTTACAAAAACAAACCTAGAGAACAAAATTTTTGCATTTTATTAAGATAATTTCCTGTCTTCCCTGCTGTCTTTTGAACATAATGTTTTAGATATTTCTGTTTTCAAAATGTACAGGACTTCTAAAATACAAAATGTAAGATTACTAAGCTAATGACATCTAAACAAAACAAAATAGTGATAGCTTTTCCAGGTTTATATGATCATCTTCTTTATACAAAGATACAACTGAGGCTTGTTTTATTACTCATAATTTTGTTTTTTGCTTTTTTTAAAAAAATAAATCTGTATAACTGTTGTTTGTTAACATTTAACGGAATTGCAATACACAGTTTTGAGATAATAGCCATCATCTGCAGACAGCTTAAAAGAATTGGTGAAACTGACTTTCTGAGTGTTCAACAACTAGACTTAGAGAATTATCAGGAAATAAAAGGACAAAGGAGAAACCACTGATATTTTGACCCAAAGGCCTTCAAGGTCAAATAGGTATCAAGGATAATGGGACTTTTTTTAAGCCCCTCCAAATCTGGTGAGTTGTCTGACTTCCCCAAACAGGGAAATCATGAAGGCCACAGAGGCTGGATGCCTCAAACGCATACTCTACAAAGAGAAAATGTCCTCTTTGCTTCAAAGAAAGCCAAATGGTCAGCAAGACCAAGACCTGTCATGACAGATGGCACAACTGGTAGAGGTAATGCCTTACAAAATCCCTAAGAATAACACTGAAGAGGCCTGACTGACTTTAACAACAAAAATATTAAGGCAAACATGTTTTCCTAACATTGGGCTAACTTCTTGATCTTGAATACCCAACATAAAAGTATACCCAAAAATAAGTGATATTTTTGGGGGGCGGGGGTCATACTCTTACAGCTATTTAAAAGACCACCCACATGCACCAATAAAAGCACATTTAAAAAACCATCCACACAATTTGCCTATATTCTGACTTTACTCCCCTTCATATTCTGCATTACAATTTATAATGGTACTTCTGCTTTCAGGCTCACAAAAAAAAGATGATACCAATGCCCAAAACATCTTCTCCAGTTAAGTCCTTATAAGATGCTGTAAAGTTAAACCTGTCATTCTTGATATTCTACAGTTGTAGGACCATCAGGCAATACAAAAAGTGAAGATTTCAATTTATGTAAGTTGCTAGAGGATCAAAATCCTATGGACATTTTTTTCAGCTAAGTTAAAATCAACATGCTTGGTTTTTTTCAAGCTTTGTGCCACACAAACTTTTTGCAATGTTATATATAATAACACATCTTCTATTGCAAGTGGGTTGGCTACCTGCCCTCCAATTTTAAATGCTAACGGATAGCCCAAGGTAATTGGTTATAGAAAAAAACATTATGGTGAGATATCTGGATTACTGTCTAATGTACTAATCTATTAGGTTTTCACATAGATACCTACTGAACCATGATGAATGATTTTGAGCCAAACTAACAAGACTTCTTCAACCTTCCAGCTCCAGATAATTATGAAAACAAGGCATATATGAAGAATTACTTCTTCCATGGTCCTCTATACCATCCATTCCCTGAGACCCTAAGCTATAATACTCTGACAGCAACCTCTGCCAGCTCAAAGCAGTTAGAGTGGTCATTACTCCATTTCCCTATCAGCAGTTAGGGTCACATCATCAGAGGGGAGACATGAGGCAGGGCAGAGTACCTGAGAAAAAGAAGAATTAAAGCTTCCATCTGCATCCCCCTTTTTGTAAGGTTGGTAAAGGTAAGCAGGAAGGTGAGAGGCTGACAGGCATCAGGGAATCAGGGCCCTGACCAGCTCACAGATAATCATTCAAATTAAGGATCAAAATTGTGTAAAACCAGCTGGGCATGGTGATGCAGGCTTGAAATCCTAGTATGTGGGAGGCTGAGACCGGAGGATCCAGATTCAGGGCCAACCTCAGCTACTTAGTGAGGCTTTCTGCAACTTAGTGAGACCCTGTTTCAAAATAAAGAATAAAAAATAGGACTGGGGGTGTAGCTCCGAGGTAGAATGCCCCTGGGTTCAATCCCCAGTACCACACACATACACACACACACACACACACACAAAATGTGTAAAATCATTGAGTTCCCAAATTCCAATTCTGACCAATCATAAACAAACAGAAAACCTTAGGAAGGTTTAAAGGCCCACTCACCAAAGGCTTCAAGATCACTGCCTTTCTGGGAACCTCCTTTTGGGGTGGTGGGGGTAGGGGAGTTGCTTTGTTCTCTACCTTTCCCTAACTTAAGACAAACTTTCATATTTCTGTACCCTTTGCTATTCTTGGGACTTTATTCATTGAGATCCACTGGAAAAGAATCCTTAAAAGAGGAGACAGTCATGTTTCAAAATATCATATGTGGATGATAGCTAGGATCAGGGGCAATCTTCAGCATCCTCCTCTCTCTTGCTATACATGCATTATTTAGTGATGAATCCAGGACTGAATGAATGATGAAACTGCAGACCCAATATTGAGCAGCTTCCCCTTTTATGCTCCCTGATGATTTTCCTAAAATACTCTAAGCCTCAGTGAATAGCTCCATTTCATGACTCCTTTGATTCATATATTGAATTGGGACAGTCTTCTTTTCCTAACTTCATGGCTGACTTGGGTTTTCCCCATTCTGGCACTTTGTACTTGCACTGGCCATCATTTTGCCTCTCAGAATTAGTCTTCTCCAGTCACCTAGTCAACTATTTTTGTTGGAAAATGTGTACAATACTTTGCAAAAAGTGAGATGTACTTAGAATATAAATAAAGAAGAACAGCAGTTTCTGTCTTTTGAGCATAACTATTTTCTAGTCTGATGGCTAAAGCTCAGGTAACTGAACGTATGCTGAGTCTCCAACCCCTCACATTTTATTGACAGTCAGTAGCAGGTTTTCCTAATTCCATCATTCTTTGACTAAAAGACTTAGTAACAAATCAACAAGCCCAAACTTATATGTGCATATTGATATAGTACAAATGGAGTTATTCTAAATGATTTTAAGTTCAGCAAGGGTCGTAGGTAAGTTAGACAAGACAGGAGTGCTGAGAAGAGGATGCTTTGTGGACCATAAAGATGAATAAGAGCCAGAGAATGGGGAAGTCTTTGGGAAGTCTCAGCTCCACCCTCTGCCATCCAGCTTTGTCACAGCTTAACATTATTTGATACTCTTTCCCAAACTTTAACTTACTACATAATGAGCCACAGATACAAAGCGAGTCCCTATAACATTTACCTCACACTTCTTCATCATTCCCTACAGGTAACCTTTATCATAATTTGGTGTTAATTATTCCTGTGTGTTTTTATTTTCTATGTATTTATTTCCATATAGTATTTTTCATTTTAGTAAGTAAAAATACTACTGTACTAATTTATGTAACCCCAAATTATAATTATATAGTCTTTGTGTTTGTAGTTATGTTCAAATATCACAATTTTATCATGAATATACATATATATGTGTGTGTGTAAATATATCTATGAGAAAGATATGTATTATCACATATTCACAAAGACTATTATCATATAGTTTGTGTTTTAAGTATGTGCAAATATCATAATTTTATCATGAGTATACATACACATATATGTGTGTGTAAAGATATATATATATGTCATATATATATGAGAAAGATATGTATCATCATATACTTCTACAATTTGCTTTTTGTGTTCTTATGTTTTTAAAATGTATCTAAGTTGATAGATATTTATTTATTTTAACTACTGCACAGAATTCCACTGTATGGTTGTAGATCAATTAACTTATTTATTCTCCTGCAAAAGGAGCATTTAGGTGGATTCCAATTTTTCAACACCACAAACATTACTGTAATAAGTACTCATGGACATATCTCCTTATGGAAATGTGCAAGAGTTGCTCTAAAGTACACACTCAGAAGTGACATGTCTGAGTCTTGAAAGATACACATATATTTAACATCATTAGATATTTTCAAAATCTCTCAAAATATTTTATTACACTCCCATTAGCAGCTTATGAGGTTTCCTAGTTCTCCACGTCCTAGTAACATTTGATAATATAAGGGTTTTAAATTCTTGACAATCTCATCATTAAAGACAATATTTCTCTTTTGTTTTATTTATACTTTCTGATTATTTTTAAAGTAGCACATCTTTTCTTAAGTTAATGTTTGTTCCTCTCCTATGAGTTGAATATCATATTCTTCACATGCTGTTTCAATTGCTTCATTTATTGCTTTTATGTTGATTTGTAGGGATTCTTTGCATATCCTATGTAATAATATCTTGCTGGCTATATGCATTTCAAAAACCTATTGTTTATCTTTTAACTTTGTTTATAAGGTCTATGTTTATTTAGAACTTTTTCACTTTGATGTAGTCAAATTTGCCAATATTTTACTTCACGGATTGGGAGTTTTATTTCCTAAGAGCTCCTTCCTAAATTTGCTTCTAAAAATTGCCTGTATCTGTATCACATAGAACAGTTTTCACTAAAGTATTTTTTACTACTTTATACTTCTGTCTCTAATCTGTCCTTAAAAGTACTCTTATCAAACAATTGCAGGACATTCTAAAGGAAATGTTTTCTTTATAGCCTTTTGTTCGACAGATGTAGCTAGAAGGGGTTTGTGTGTGTGTGTGTGTGTGTGTGTGTGTGTGTGTGAGAGAGAGAGAGAGAGAGAGAGAGAGAGAGAGAGAGAGAGAGAGAATTACAAAGGCATGAACTCCTAGGAATCTTGCTTTTAAAATATTCACTATGAAATAGTCCTGAACTAGAGTAAAAGGTGAAGAAAAGAATATCAAAATGCCGATGTCCTTACATGTTCCTAGGTTATAGAGGTCATCGCCAGTCACTCTCTAAATTCTGGGACCCTCCAATTTAAGTAGAGTCTCCATCTTGGGCATGGGTAGAGGTCAGGCCACTTAATGTATCTTAAGACCACATCTTCAGCTTGCATTTATCTTTGTCCCACAACCCGAGAGTCCAAACAGTTTCCAGAGTAGCACATCTCTGGGAGTGAGTTAGGGATGGGAATTTTTTTAAGTGCTTTTATTGGTGCATTATGGTCTCACATCATAATGTAAATCATGTTAACAATGACATACATGCACACAGTACTTGGTGCCGCCCCCCACCTCCCCATTTCTCCCCCCTCCCATACAGAGTACTGAGATTGACATTGGGATTTTCACATATGTACACACAGTCAATGTTAGTATTTCCAATAATGAACCTCAGTCTTCCCCCTCTCCTTCTCTTAGACCACTTTCCTGGCTCTACTGAGGTTTCACCTCCATTATCTCCATTAACTGGTAATCCAGTTACTCCCTAGCTTGTGCATATTAAAGAGAACATATGCCCCTTCACTTTCTGTGACTGGCTAATCTCACTTAACAATGTTCTCCAGGTTCTTCCATTTTCTTGCCAATGACATTATTTTATTCTTTATTGCTGAGTAAAATTCCATTGTGTGTATTTCCCATAGTTTTATAATCCATTTATCTGTTCATGGACAGCTGAGTTGGTTCCATAATTTGGCTATTGTGAATTGTGCTGCTATGAATATGCATATATTACTGTACTTCTCTGGTTTCAACCTCTTTGGAAAGATACCCAGGGATGGTAAAGCTGGATCATTTGGTGGATCCATTCCTAGTTTTCTAAGGAATCTCCACACTGATCTCCATAGCAGTTGAACTAGTTTGCAATCCCACCAACAGTGTAGAAGAGTTCTCATTTCCCCACATACTCGTCAACATTATTGTTATTTGACTTCTTGATGATTGTCATTCTGATTGAGGTTAGATGGAATCTCAGTGTAGTTTTGATTTGCATCTCCCTAATTGCTAATGATATTGAAGATTTTTTCTTGTATCTATTGACCATTTGTAGCTCTTCTTTTTTGAAGTGTCTACTCAATTCAGTTGCCCATTTCTTGATTGGGTTATTTGCTTTTCTACTGTAAAGTCTTTTAAGTTCTTTGTATATTATAGATATTAATCCTCTATCAGATGGATAGCTGGCAAAGATCTTCTCCCATTCCATAGACTTTCTCATTAGACTCCTGATGGTTTCCTTTGATGTGCAGAAACTTCTTAGTTTAATGCCATTCTATTTATTAATTCTTGCTTTAATTTTCTGAGCTTTGGGGGGCTTTCTGAGGAAGTTTCTACCTGTACCTATATGTTGGAATTTAGAACCTATGACCTTGGGGAGGGACATTTTGAGGTTACCTTTGTGGGTTTTTGGTGCCCTATCCTTTGGTGACATGTTTATTATCTATCACTCCACTGATATTGTGATGGCACAACAGAGTTTCACCCATGGAAGGTCAACAAGTGCAGCATGAACCATTTTTGAGGAGAGAGAAATGGGCTGGCATGAATTACTCACCAAGCCATCTCCTGCAAAAGTCTCTGAGGAAGCCAATTGACTGTGCATAGATGAGCACCGATTACCTCAGATAATAGAGGGGCTGCCAATACAAGCAGGAGAGGCCTGTGAAATTTCTGTGTTAAAAAGAAATTCGGAATGTATGTAGTAAGAACACACATATGAAAGCAGTAATTCCTGGCTTTCTAATTTATTTTCACTTTTACATTCCCATAATTTTAAAAGAATTTAATGGATTTTTATTTTCAAGACCTGGAAAAACAAGTCCTCTTAAGCTGAGAGCAAATGTTTCAAGTGTTTGCCTGAAGCTATTCTTTTTATTGGGGGAGTTACAACCCCTTGAGAAGAAGGGATTTATAATGGAAAAAATGAGACAGCAGCAGCCATAACAAAGCTCAGAAAATAAATAATCAAAACGCTGTTAATGCCTGACATTTTATGTTCCTAAAGAAAACCCCTGTTTTTTATCTGAAATAAGACAGTTGTTTAGGAAATCGATAAAGAAGAGGCTAACCTGCCCACCATGTTTCATTTCTTTTTGAATATTTGTCAAAAGACCAAGCATTTTATGAAAAAGATAAGTGTATATATAACATGGTTATTTTACTTATTTTACTTTTATTAACATTTTGTAAACATGGTACTTTGATATACACTGCATGTTGCTTAATTTCAAACCCTCTTATAAATACAGTAGAAACTCTGTTAGCAAATTCTGTTCTTTCCAATCAGGAGAGAACCGTCCTTTTCAGCTGAACTCGGTGTAAGGAGATGACATAGTTTCTAGGGCCAGAGCCTCCCGCAATCAGTGGAGGTTTTCAGCATGGAACCCTTCCTTGAAAGGTTGTGTGATTTCTTGAAGTGACAATATTTTTTAAAACAGTAAGTGGGAATTAGTACTCAAGTCATATTTTCAGAACAGAATACCAAGAATAGGGCAGCACATGTCACACTGTTACTATCCTCAAAGAAGTCTTATTTGAGGAAGGCAGAGTCAGTCATTAAAGAGTCAACTTTTTAAAAATAAGCAGGAGTAGCCAGGGGTGGTGGTGCATGCTTGTAATCCCAGCATTCAGGAGGCTGAGACCGGAGGATCTGGGTTCGCGGCCAGCCTCAGCTACCTAGTGAGGCGCTCCGCAACTAAGTGAGACTCGGTTTCAAAATAAAGAATAAAAAATAGGGCTGGGGGTATAGCTCGGAGGTAGAATGCCCCTGAGTTCAATCCCCAGTACCAAAAAAAAAAAATAATAATAAGCAGGAGTACACTCAAAAGTAATGATAGAAACAGTAAACACATAAAAGAGTAGCTTATTACCATTATCAAGTACTACTTATTGTACACAATTGTTTGTACTAAGCTATAGTACATCTGACAGTGGATTAGGTTTGCTTGCACCAGTGCCACCACAAACACAGTGTAATGACCAATGCTATGATGTTATGACAGGTGTGATGTCACTAAGTGACAGGAGTTCTTCAGCTCCACAATGTATATAATTTAATTACAATATATGTAGATACCAAAGTAGTCTGAAAATAACAATATTCCTGTGGTCCCACTTCATTTTCTTTTCTGTCCCTTTTATTTCCTGTGAATTGGAAGTTATTTCTAAAGTCTCAATTACATCTAGATTTGATTTTTTTGTCAATAATACTTCATAGGTGTTTTGTGCATTTCAAACAAGAGGCACATATTTTCCTGCTGTCTTCTTTTTGTAATTTTAGAATCCATCAATGCTCATTCCCTAGACATTATTTTATCTTTGTTTAAAAATAGTGATATCATAATTCTATAATATGTTTTTCATTTATTGCCTGAAACATTTTGGATAAAACCTTTTTTTCAATAACTTTAAAATTTATTTATTTATTATTTTTATTTATTTATTTTGTGTTTGTAGTGCTGGGAATGGAACCCAGGGGCATTCTACTGGCCATATTTTATTTTTATATGGTAACAAGGTCTCACAAAGTTGCAGAGAACCTCACTAACTTGCAGACCTTGGCTTTGAAGCTGTGATCCATCTTTCTCAGCCTCCAGAGTACAACCTCCTGATTATAAACATGGACCACCATACCTGGATACAATCACTGTTGATTACCCTGTGGCAGTTTTTATAAGAAAGGCAGAAAAAAGTTTTATTCCTTTATTTTATTCATCATTTTTCTAAATATTATAGTCCCTCTTATCCATGGAGGATATGTTCCAAGTCCCAAAAGGATGCCTAATCTGCAAATGGTACTGAACCCTCTGTTGATACTGCACTGTAATGGTGCTTTGGGACCACTGTTAAGTAAAATAAATGAGGGTTACTTAAACATAAGCAGCCAATTAAAAAAAAAAACTAAAATTCTCAAGGAAACAAAAAGGTGCTGAATAGCAAATCAACCTTGAACAAAGTGAAAACTGAAGGTATCACACCCACTGATTTCCAAAGTATACTACAAACCTATAGTAATCAAGACAGTAAAGTATTGGCATAAAAACAGACACAGAGACCAATGGGATAGAATAGAAGATTAAAACCACACATATGCAGTCAAATAGTATTTATCAAAAATTTCAGAAATGCATGAGTAAATGATAATTTCTTCAAGAAATGTTATTTGGAAAACTGAATATCCTCATGAAAAAAAATGAAATTGGACCCCTATCTTATATGACTCACAAAAAATTGACTAAAATGGATTAAAGTAGTAATGGTTTCTTTCTTGGATATAGCAATAAGAACACAGTCAATACAAAAAAAAAAAAAAAAAAAAAAAAAAAAAAAAAAAAAAAAAAAAAAAAAAAAAAAAAAAAAAAAAAAAAAAAAAAAAAAAAAAAAAAAAAAAAAAAAAAAAAAAAAAAAAAAAAAAAAAAAAAAAAAAAAAAAAAAAAACCCAAAAACAAATAGACTGGATATATAACCAAAGAAGATAAAATCATCATACTAAAAAGGTACTTTCATTCCCATATTTGTTAATTTTAGATAAGGCATTGAATCAACCTAAATGCCTATCATTGGATGAATGGATTAAGAAATGTGGTATATATACAATGGAATATTAATCAGACATAAAAATTAAACTTGTCACTGGCAGCAACATGGATGGAACTGAGGGTCATTACGGTAGGTAGAAAAAGCCAGGAACAGAAAGAAATACCACTGTTTTCACTCATTTATGAAAAGGAATAAGTCAATCTCTTAGGAGAATTGAATGGGATAGTGGTCACTGTAGACTGGGAAGGGCAGAGATGAGTGGAAATGGAAACAAATTCAATAAGGGGCACCAAAACATGGAGTGATGAAATTAGTTCTGGCTTTTCTATATCACAGAAAGGTAATGTTTTTTAAGACAATTATGCTATATTTCAACTAGAAGAATATGAAATTCTCAACAAATAAAATGATTTTTGAAGAGATGAAATGCTTATTATTAATAATTTGTATTAAATTATTATAATGTGTCCCATAAATGTGTGCAAATATTATGTCTCAATTAATTAAAAGACTGGTGCAGCATCAAACTTAAAAGTTTCTGTGCAGCAAAGGAAACAATCAACAAAATGAAAACCAACCTACAGAAATAGGATAAAATATTTGCAAACTATACATTTAAAAAGAGCTAATATTTAAAATAGAGAAGAAACTCATTTAACTCAATAGCAAAACCTCCAAATAATTTAATTTTTAAATGACCTAAGCAGACATTTTTCCAAAGAAGATATAACAAGAAGCTAAGAGGTACATGAAGAAGTAATCATCATCAAGAATCCACAGGAAATTAAAATCAAAACCACAAAATATCACTTTGTAACTACCAGGATGATTGTCACCAAAAGATAAAAAGGAAAGTGCTATAAAGTTTTTTTTTTTTAAAGGAACCATTTGCACGCCACTGATGAGAATGTAAATTTGTATAGCCATTATGGAAAACAATTTGCAGCTTCCTTATCCTGTTAAAATAAAATAAAAATAAAACTACCATATTATCCAGAAATACCACTTCTGGGTATATATTCAAAACATGGACAAAAATCTAAGTGTCTGTCAGTGGATAAATGGACAAAGAAAATGTGACACATATACATTTAATGGAATATTATTCAGTCGTGCAAAATAAGGAATTCCTGACACTTGCAACAACTTGTGAAATAAATCTAACCAAAGAGGTAAAGACCTCTACAATGGAAATTATAAAACACTAAAGAAAGACATTAAAGAAGCATTCATCAAACACCAAACCTGTAGACACCATGATTTTGGACTTTCCACTCTTCAAAACTGCGAGAAATAAATTTGTTTTGTTCATAAATTACAATCTCAGTTATTTCAGTATACCAGCATGAACAGACTAAGACAGCCCCAGGTGTTTTATTGCTTTGGAGGTTATTGTGACTGGAAAGTAATTATTTTTCTGGATTTCTTTTTCAGTGGATTAATAATTGGCATATAAAAGAACTGATTTTTTTAGATTGATTTTGTATCCTGCCTCTTTGGTGAATTTATTAATATGCTCTAGAAGTCTTTTGGTTGAGTTTTTTTGTTTTTCATCACTTGGATTGAGAAACCTAACGTGATTCTTATTATTTTGCCCCTGAGAATCACCCATTATTTTGTTCTCAATGCATTTAATATTCTTTCCTTGGCCTCTCTGTTAGTTATTTTTATTATTAGGTGGCAGGGAGAAGTTCTTATTGATCTTGTCTTGCTGGTGTTCTGAATGTCTCCTGGACATGGATGTCCAAGTCTTTTTCATGTTGGGCTAATTCTCTGATATTATTTCTCTAAAGAGGTTTCTAATGTCTTTGGTTTGTGCTTTTAGACCTTCTTAAAAGCCTATTATTGGTATGTTAGGTCATTTCATATTATCCCATATGTATTGGATGTTCTGACTGTGTTGTAGTATTGTTTTCTCTAGATTGCTGATTTCATGGTCAGTTTTGAATGAGCTGTGTTTCAAGAGTGAGACTCTATTTTTCATGTAGTCTAGTCTGCCAGAGGTGGCTTCTATTGAGGTCTTTAATTAATTTATTGTCTCCTTCATTTAGTTAAAAGCTTCTTTTTGTTTCTTACTTTGGGTCTCAATTTCTCTATTCATATGTTTGTATGTTTTTTCATTTCCAGCCACATGAGTTCACTGGGCAATCTGGCTGGGTGGTTTGTAGAAATGCAGTCTTTAGGTATTCAAGCATAGAGAGAAGAATATGATTGCTTTTCATGATGATTTTCTGCAATCACTGGCTCAACAAGAATCTGCTTCTTTGCTTGAGTTAGTCTCTGAGAGCCTGGAAGCCACCAGCCCCAGCATGAGCTCACCAAGATGGCGTCCATCTCTGCTCTCCACACACCAGATGTGACATACAGAACTCTTTTCAGTCCTTTGCTCTCTATGCCTCCAGTTCCACCATATTTTGATTATCTTTCTTCTGTTGAACTCTTACTGCTTTTCTTCTTTTTCCAGGGTGCTATCTTCCTGCTGGTTGAATTTTAAGTCTTGGAGCAACTGAACAGTGTTTCTCTATTCCATCATCTTTAATCTCACAGGAATAGATCTTAAGTTTACTCACAACAAAAGAGTGTTTAAAAAAAAAGATAGCTACATAAAGTGGTGGAAGTATTGACATGAGCAAGATAATTGCCTCCAATAAATATATATTATGTCATCAAATTGTATACCTGTCATGTATAAAATTTTATTTGTGAATTACACCTCAATAAAGTTAAAAACATACTTATTATTTTTGATTTGTGTTTCTTACTAAACATTTCATGGTGAAGAATAGCTTCTACAAATAACATGATGATAATTGAAAGGAATTACATAGTATTTTGTAATTATTCTTTATAGCATATTTTGCCAGATATGTACAATCAAATTATGTGTTTTCAGGATAAATGAAGTAGTTCTGCTCTAGGTGGTCATGTATCAACTTGATAAAGAATACATCTCATTCATTCTCTTATGTGTTCAAATTTCAAGGGTTAATATTTATTCAATTTTGTTTCATAATAATGTAAAATTATTATTCTAAGGCAATCTGCAAGATATTATATATCCAGAGAGGTGAAGCTCATATCACTATCTCTCCACATTATTTTCTCTCACCCCTTTAGGTAAACATTATTTTACATTCAGTTTATCTGAAAATATTTTTAAATAACTCAATTCAGATATGCATGTGATATTCCCTTTTCTAAAAGAAAGCAGTAGAATTATGGAGAAAGGATACATTGACCTTGTTTTTGCCTTGTGTTCAAAGCAAGAGTGTTATTAACTAGTTATGCTCCTTGGAAATAACAGCAAAATTAGAAGTTCATCACATTTTGTGTCAACAATCCTGGAAGCTTCAGAATAATTGCTAAGAAAACTGACACTCAGAGAGCCTAAGCAACTTGTTTCAGATCACTAAAGTGATAAGTAACAAATTATGTGTTCATTGGATCTCTGCTTTACTAGTTATCTTCAGACCTACTTGGATGAAGGTACTCAACTAATATTATCAGCTCAGCACCTGCCTCTCTATCAATTTTATCTCTGCTTTCCTAGAGGTTGCTCCTATTTTTCAGGTAATCTCCTACCCCTTGCAATAGAATCTTCCTAGAACTTAGCAAGTCTGATGGAAATAACTTCTTGAAAATCAATGCTTCCAACAGAAGTTCCAGACTCACTTACCATTAATCTGAATTGTTTTTCACTGTAGCCAGAGGAATGGAATGCTCTGATGGGCAGATCTCAGACACATAGCCGCCCATTGCTCTAAATGGAAAGAGAAACCCCATCTAAATCATGCAGACTGAGAATTGAAGAAAGCTCCTTAAAATAGAGTCTTTACCAAAAGAAAAGTGTCTAGATTCTATGCAAGCAAACACAACTGATATCCATTACAGAGAAGATAAGGAAAAAAAAAAGGTAGGCATGCTCAGGATTGGTGAGTAGGTATAATGTAAAACGACCATTAATCCTCTTATCCACACTTGTTGAATGTTCCTGAAAAAAAATTGGGGTACAACTGTAGAAGATTAATAGATGTCACTATGAAATTATCATATTAGTAGAGCACCAATCACCTCAAGTACCCAAGTGTCCTCAGAGGCATGGGAAGTACTTACTGAGCCACTGAAAAGAATAGCAGGAACCCTCTCAATCCAGGGCAGAGGAGGTACAGAGTGAATTGAAAGATACTTGTTACACCTTTCATTAATTCTAAAAAGCATAAGAGAGGTCAATATTAATGTTGGAGAAGAATAAAAGTAAGAATAAGTTGTTGGTTTTAAAAGATCACTTTTTTCTTAAAGGAGAAGTCTCTTTGCTTAACCTCACCATATATTTGCCTTGAAATTTCCTGACTTAGGAATGTTTGAAAGAGATACTGATTAATGAGCACTTCAAATAAAAGTCTCTAAATATGAAAAATGAATATTAGAAATATTAACTCTTAGAAATGCAAAGCTGTTTAGGTACTGTACATCAGAAGAAAATGAGTTTTGCAGTCATATTTAACAGGGTAAGTTCATAGTTTCTGGGTTTTGTGTGTGTGTGTGTGTGTGTGTATGTTACTGTGGATTAATCCCAGGGACATTCTACCTTCAAGCTACACCCCTAGCCCTATTTTTCATTTTTATTTTGAAACAGGGTCTCACTAAGTTGCAGAGGGTCTCACTAAGTAGCTGAGGCTAACCAAGAACCTGTGATCTTCCTATCTCAGCCAAGTACTAGGATTACAAGTGTGTGCCACCATGCCTGGCTGGTACATTGATTTATTAAAAGATCAATAACCCCCTTGTGATTGGCATTTTATAAAATGAAAATGTATTCTATTTTATGCACTCAATATTTTATGTACTCCAAACATACCAAATGTTGACTTCAGAGATGTCTATAGGCAGAAAACATTTTTCCTCAAAAACAGAGACATAGTTAGGGAGGCATGTTCAAAAATCTTATATGAAACTGCTTTAGGCTTCTATCAAAGATTCCAATAGAAATTCAAGTTTCTGAGGATTTTTTTTGGTTTGTTTTTCGTTTTGGGGTTTTTTTTGGTAGTTTATAGAGAGTAGCCGAACAAACATTTTCCAAAGGTTTATTTCTGTAAAACTTTTCATGAATAACCTCTGTGAGTTATATATTTGGCAAATCTTTTGAGCTTTTCAGGCTTCATGCCCTTCAAGCACAGGAGTCAACCTCACTGTTGGTTGTATCAGAAGCACAGTTTTGTCCATGGACGTTGAAAACGGACATTTACTATCAAACATGCTTAAATCACAGAGTGATGGTAAAATCTGAACTCTGTGTCAGATGAAAATGGAACTAATTATTTCAATATAGCTCTAAGTTATAAGAGCTCCTTACTTTGTGATCAGTGATCACAGATCCAGAGAATGGCAAGGTTAGATTTCCAAGGTCAGCAGGTGAGTTAGAGTGCATTAGAAGAGGAAGTAGACTCTTTGGGATGAGAGTTACTACTCTTTTTTACTTATCAAAATTATATTATTTAAGAAGAGACTAGAAAGATTTTGCATGTGCATTTGAGGATATTCTATATACATATTATAATATACAAATGATTAAACATGAAAAATATATACATATATATGAAGACCACATATCAATTTATATATGAAGAATTATTATTCTTTGCTTCTAGAGTTCACAAAATTTACATAAGAATTTTAAAGTTGAGTTGGGTATGGTGATGCACTCCTGTAATTCCATGTCTTGGGAGGCTGAAATGTGAGGATCACAGGGTGGAGACCGGTGCACATAACTAAGACCGAGTTTCAAAATAAAAAAAAAAAAAGGACTATGGGTGACTATGGGTGTAGCTCAGAGGTAGAATGTCCCTGGATTCAATCTCCAGTACCACAAAAATTAACACAAAAAGAATTTCAGAGGGGAGAATATAATTTGACTGCTCTAAATGAGACCAGTCTAACATTTTTGTGATGACAATAATTTTTAATAATTTTAAATGTCAAAATAATGTGTGCCATCTACTGTTTTCCTCCAGCCTGCTCCCAAATCTGTTTGGCTAACTGGATAATTGCACTCAATATTTTTTTCTAGTGCTAAGTCTAAATTTAGGCTTTCCTGATCACCCGCCAACCCCCCACAAGATTTTAGACTTATGCTGATCACATTCTTGGTTTTCCATAGATGATCCTCCTCCAGACAATAGTTACTTTGCTATCATTCAGTCGGATTTCGCTTCATTTCTAAAGAAACCCAGGGCCAAATTCTACCACAGTTATGTTCTTCTCACATTGAAGTCAAGAGTTCTGTGCAGGCAACCGAGGAAAGTATGGGGAGAGGAGTGCTTTCATCTTTCTTCAGAAGAGAATAGCTCCAGGCCTCTTATTACTAGCTCCTCTCCTCTGAAATTCCTGGATTATTTTCCACTCAAAGGCCAAGCTACTGCTCCTTCGGCTAATGTCAAATGCAGGAACACCATAGCTGCCAAAAAACAAACGGGAGAATCACAAACTAGCCGCATAGAATTCAACAGTATCCATGAACTTGCTGATTCACATGTTACTTTTTCCCAGTTTAAAATACAAAAAGAAAAAAAAAAAAGTTACGCAATGGGAACAGCACGTTTAACCTGAAGCTTTGAAATGTGCACCGATGATAGCAATACATGGAGTCAACACAGGAAATATAAGTTTAGAGCTCTGGCAGTCTCAGAGTTTCTGGAACCACACATCTTACTTTGATGTTCATAGCCATTTCAATCAGCTAGTAGCTGCTGGAAAGGAGAGAAAGCAATCAGACAACTCCGATGAGCATTTCTCAAGAGGGGTTTTCTTTCCTTTGAGGAGTTCTTTTCAATTTATTAAATGATTTATCTCTTTAGTAGCAAAGTGTTTTAGAATGTCAAGATTTACCAAAGTGACAAGTAATCTACTGGGAATTAAACCAAAATGCAAACTTAACTGCTGTCTTTAAAACCACATGTCTTTAAATCTCTTGATTGTTAACTTTTATCCCAAAAGAACAGGTCTTAACTTTCAGTGACTTTCACTAGGGAATAACTAGACTCTTTTGGGTTATATTTCCTCCTTCCTTGAAATCCAATTGACCTGTTAAAAGTCTAACTTACCATTCAAAATCATAATATGCTCCAAAAGCATTAAATACATTTTGCATTAATAAACACAATATATATAGATATATATATTGTGTTTATCTATATATATATATAGATAAATACATGTATATATTTAGGCATATATCTATATCTATATATATAATAACAGAGTAGGGGGAATAAAAATTGGATAAAAGTATTTTCAAGGAATGCAAATGTAATATTATGATGCTCTAATTTCTGAAATACGTTAAGAAACGTATTTATTCTAAAGCCTTAACCCAATTATCTACCTTGTGTAAACCATGTATCATGGCCATCCACACGGCAACTTTCTTTGGAATTAAACTTTGGAATTATTTGTTTACACAAGAAAACTCATCTCAGATGTAGCATCTGTTTCTCACTAAGGCTTAGCTTTCACCTAATTCTCCAAATGGGTTGACTGAGGTTCAAGAATGTGAGGTGACTTGCTCAAGAGCATACAGTGAATCCAGGGCAAGCAGCCGTTCTCCCTCGAATACTAGATGGGTATCTTGGTGAAAAACCCTCCCAAAGCAGAGAACACTGATACTTTTAGACCCACTTGGAAACCATAGTTCATTGAGTAAATCACTTGGTATCTTAATATTCTTAAATGCATCAAAGGGAAGGGAAAAGTGTCATGGAACTGGGATATGTTCACCAGGTATTCTTTATTAAATTAAAGATCTTGACTCCAGAAGCAGCCTTACCTAAAATATTTGAGTATTAGATCCACAGATAATATTATATACTTTGTATGTATAATGCAGCAAAAATGTAGAAAAGGAAAGAATATTTGTGATTTTAAAAGTCTGACTAATCTCAATTAACATAATGGTTTCCAGTTCCATCCATTTCCCTGCAAATTACATGATTTTGTTCTTCTTTATGGCTGAGTAAAATTCCATTGTGTACATATCCCATAGTTTTGTAATCCATTCATCTGTTGATGGACATCACAAAAAGTAGAAAATCATATGCTCTCCCTAATATGCAGAAGCTAGAGAGAAAGTGGGTCATAAGAGGGACTCTAGATGAAGAATGAGAAACCTTAGACGAGCAAAAACAGTAATTTGACTGAAGGTAATGGGACGGGGAGGGAAACACCCTAATGCACATGATGTATTTTCACAACCATATCAAAGTCAATCACTAAACTGAACTTGAGAAGGAGGGAGGAGGAGAGAATGGGGTAGGAATTAGGGAAAGGCTAAATGAGAGATGTGTGCATGTATGCCTTTACCAGCTTGTACCTAACAAAGATGTATGATTACAATGTACCCATAATAAAAAACTAAAAAATGAAAAAGAAAAGAAAAAGTCTGAAAATGTTTTTAGATTAAATGGTAAAAATTTGAAAAACCTGTTTTAATAAACCTATTTACTTCATAGGAAATATATTTTTCTACTTTATATACTATAAAAGACTACAAATACTAATTCTTATTTGGGTATTTTATTGTCTTTAGTAGATTAAACATTCTACTTATTAAAAATAATATATAAGTTCACAATAAATCCACATAATTATATTTCAAGGAAATTTATTCTTCAAAATATAAGTATAAATCTACATATATAGTAGTCTTTTCTCATCTATGTGGCATATCTTTCCAAGACAACCAGTGGATGCCTGAAACCATGAGTAGTACTAAACCGTGTGTTATAATGTATTTTCCTACACATATTTACTTATAATAAAGTTCAATTTATAAATTAGGTACAATAAGAAATTTAGAACAACTATAATAAAATAGCACTTTAGGGTTATATTAAGGAAAATAAATGTTAAACACAAGTACTACAATACCATGACAGTCATCCTGATAACCAAGCAAGTAAATAACTAACAGATGAGTAGCGTATAAAGCATAGATATACTACACAAAGAAGGGAAGGGAGGATTCCTATTTCAGACAGGATGTGATGGAATAATGCAAGCTTTTAACATGCTACAAACAACACTAAAATTTAAAACTTATGAATTATCTTTTGGGAATTTTTCATTTAATATTTTTAGGCTACTGTTAACCATGTGTAACTGAAGTCACAGAAAGTGAAGTTGTGAGCTGGTCGTGGTGGCACATGCTTGAAATCCCAGTACTTGGGAGGCTGAGACAGGAGGATCATAGGTTCGCAGCCAGCCTCAGCTACTTAGTGAGACCCTGTTTCAAAGTAAAAGAATAAAAAATAGGGCTGGGGGTATAGCTCAGAGGTAGAATGCCCCTGGGTTCAATCCCTAGTACTGAAAAAAAAAAAGATAGTGAAGTCATGGATAAGAGCAATCAATTGTCTTCAGATGAAATAAAACAAATATTTCCACAACTCACCGCTATGTGAACTTATACAGTTATCAGTTATCTATCAAGAAGCTTGTGTATTTCAGTACTGTTTAAGTTTAATAATGACCTGTATTTTTTCATCACTTGTATTCATACAAAATTGCTTCAACCATTATGTGATGATAAATAAAATATTTTCAACCTTTTTCCCTCAGTATTTTCCAAAGAGTTAACATGACTTGTGTCTATTATTGTGAGACTTGCTTCAAGTTACATATTCACAGAGGTTACTCTGAGAATGATGTTATTTTTCTACAAAGTCAAAGTTCAGATGTTTCTACATGCCTGTAATTAACCATGATTGACTCAGAATCCTAATTTGGGCATTGCAACTAAAAAAATCTCTTCTATTCCAACAAGTATTATATAATTTCCTCCAACATACTCACCAAAAAGTTGCTGAAATTATCTTCTATTTCATTGTAAATACAAATAAATAAGTTCTATGAAATTTAAACTTAGAAAAGCAAGGATATATAGAAAATGTACCTTCTTAGCAACTCTTAGGTAGTTTTAAATTTTTCTAAAATAAAGCAATATCTGTCATTTTTTAGGAAAAATGAAGTCATGGTTAAAAGTTAAAATAAATAAGATTCTGAAGTGAGAAGATAGATAATCCATTGGAGTAACTTTATAGGTTTTCCTCAAACTTTATGAAGCCTTAAATATTTTACTTTCTCTTCTTAAAAGTCCCCAAAATGTTATTACTCTGCTAAACCAGTCAATACATCTGTACTATCAAGAGTATGTACAAGTCTTTCATCACACTGGCTTTTACTGAATGTGATTACCTTATAGCAAAGAACACTTTAGACTGGCACCCTCTTGGTAAATCATTCAACAACACATACAGAGCATTCTCTGAGTGATGGGAATGCAGAGTGGTAAGACATGGTCACTTCATGGTTGGCTTGGACACCAAGCTGGAATTGGGAGAAATGTAGACAACATATAAAGAAGACCTCTATCCCAAGGATAGTATGTTCCTCGTGCTTCATGGAAGCTCTATAAAATAAGCTATCTTTTAGTCTAATGATCATAAACTTTATATTTCTTATGGTTGTGTAGTTTGCAAAGTAGTCCCATATAGTTTCTGCAGACAATCCTTGCTGCAATCTTGTAAAACTAGATGAGAATCTTTTCATTCCCTTGATATTGATGAGTTACATTCACTTACACCAAAGCCCAGAGAGTAATTTCATGTCCTTTGAACTGCTTTTGTCTTCTCTCTACTACTTATACTCATATCTGCCTAGGTAGAAGTCTTCTCAAACTCATTCTATAAATTTTCCATTATTTATTGATATTAAAGTGAATATCCAATATATTTATCTCTTTGGATTTTGCTCTAACTTATTTCTCAACACAAGGCAAATAATCATAGTTGTTCTAATTTTAAATCAAATTATTCCCAGGATAGATTTACTTTTAAAAATAAGTGCTTGCCTTGGAGTACCATAAATAAATCAGGAGCATTTCAGAGATTAATTTTCAAGTCAATTGTCAGTCTTTAGTATATTGAAGAAGCTTGCTCATAAAATATATTCTGTATTATATTACTATAGTGTTTTATAAAATATGTTGGTTAACATTTTTGGGTTGCTTTTGTTTTTTATTTTGTTTTTGTTTTATGCTAAGAATTGAACCCAGGTGCTCTCTACCTCCAAGCTATACCACTACCCCTTTTGACTTTTTGTTTTGAAACAGGGAATCACTAAGCACTTGAGGCTAGCTTTGAATCTGCAATCTTCCTGTCCAGCCTTCCAAGTACTGGGATTACAGGTGTGCACCACCATGCCTGGCTTGGTTTTCTTTTTTTATGCAGCATGTATTATGCTGATTCCTGAAGATACAAAAGTGAATAAAGCATAGGATCTTCTGTAAAGGAGCTCATGATCTAATGCTGATAGGAAGACAGATTATTATAAATAGAATAATAATTGTTATTATACATGTATGTCCAGGACCTTATGAGAAATTCATAAGGAGTTACTAAGAAGAAAGAATTTTAGACTGAAAATCTGATATAAAGGTTTATAGTTGAGTGAATAGCTTCTCCAGAAATTGGTGGTAATTTAGAAAGGCTAGGTACAGAAAGTGTTGAGGAACTAGAAAGACAAAATTACAGAGGAGTGGCTTTGCATGTTAGGCTAAGAGTTACAGACTTCTGCTGAAAATGAGGAAACATGGGAGGATTTTAAGTAAGGAAGAGGTAATCATGTTTGCATTTTATGGAAATCACTATCTGCTATGCAGAAAACACATAAGAGCAAAGGAAAGCTATGGTCAGAAGTAAGTGAGAAAACCATTAATGTAGCCAAGAATAACCTTGTTAGAAGAAAAACTTGTTTAACCAGATAATAGCAGTTGATCTGAAGGAAAGTAGAAGGATTCAGATGCTATTAAATAGACAAATAAAATTTAGTGGGCAATTGGATGTGACTGGAGTGGTGGAGGTTATAGAGTGAAAGGGGATAAGGGGGTTTTCCAGATTGCTAGTTTAGATAACTACGGGGAGCTGTCCATCAAAATGAGGGCAAGAGAGATTGCGAAGAGGTGGGACTCTGAGGAATTCAGAGGAAGGGAAAATAGTTGAGGTGAACAGGGGTGAGAAGATGAGGTATTTATTTTGAAACATGTTTAGTTAGAACTGCCTTTGCATCAGCAAACAGTCTACAACATAGAGAATATGTCCATGATAGTAACATTTTGAAATTATTTGCCATAATATTTTGGTTTCTGAAAACTGGGTATATTATAGCCAGGTTTTAGACAGAAACACAAGTCACAGTTTGCATCATGAATTTGTCTCTAACTACTTAATTGTCAAAGTCTCATCTCTACCATTATTATCTACACATATAATTTTTGCAAGAATAGAGAAGAGATAAGTAAAATAGAAAGCATGGTAGAAACAGGCATATAAAGCAATCATATAATAGGAACTTGATAACTATACATTGCATTTTTTAAATATGCTCAAAGTAAATCTCTACAAGCCGGGTGTGGTGGTGCACGCTTGTAATCCCAGCATTCGGGAGGCTGAGATCAGAGGATCCGGGTTCGTGGCCAGCCTCAGCTACCTAGTGAGGCACTCTGCAACTTAGTGAGACTCGGTTTCAAAATAAAGAATAAAAAATAGGGCTGGGGGGTATAGCTCGGAGGTAGAATGCCCCTGAGTTCAATCCCTAGTACCGCAAAAAAAAAAAAAAAAGTAAATCTCTACAACTAATTATTTTATCAGCTAGTGATGGTTAATTTTATATATCAAACTGACTGGGCTAAGGGTTGCCCAGATAGCTGGTAAAATATATTGGACTGTGTCCACGAGACTCTTTGGAAGAGATTAGCATTTGAATTGGTAGGCTAAGTAAAGAAGATCTACCTTCTTCCACAGAGTGAGTATCATTGAGGGTCTAAATAGAACAAAATGACATGAAGTGAATTCATGCTCTTTGAACTGGGACATTCATTTTTTCCTATTCTGAGACACCAACACTCCTGGTTCTTGGGCATTTGAACTCTGACTGGGACTTACACCATTGGCCTCCTCTGAGTCTCAGGCCTTCAAGTTCGGGCTGAGGTCTACCACCAGCTCTCCAGGTTCTCCAGCTTGCAAGTGGTAGATCATGGGATGTCTCAGGTTCCATAACTGAATGAGTCAATTCCTATAGTAAATGTCTTACATCCATTTGGTTTTATTTCCATAAAGAATCCTGACTGATGCACTTTTGAAATTAAATGAAAAAAAAAATCTCAGAAAATGAAACTGCCTCACTTTATAAGAAGACTGTATTACTAGGAACTACTATTTTCATTGCTTGTATATTCTAGAGGTTAAGGTAATTGAGGAAAAAAATGTGGTGGCATCCCAGATTTTAATTGTATATTCATTTTTTGTAGAAAATTTTCCCTTTTGAAAAAAGGCAGATATGACAGTCCAAAAACTTCAGCTGGATTTAATAAGTTCACACTCACAAATACAAGATAGAACCTCCTCCCATCTTGCTTGTGAGCTCATCCTTAAGAATTCCCTTCAGTCATTATTCCTTCTAAAGGTCACTGGAAGGAAACTGGAAAGTCTGGTGGCTTATATTTTAACCAACTTTTTGTGCTACAATTTAAAAAGTCTGGAGGCAACACAATCAGAACTCCTCAACTGTACAACATAAATTTTTAATATTTGCTGTTCTGACTCCAAAAGAAGAAATATTTGACTTTTACTTGGCCCTATCCCATTCAGTTGAATAGGTTGATTTTATTGCAGTTGTCTTTTAAAAAGATATGGATAAAATACATACATATATACACAGATATTTAATACATAAAAAATATACAAAATACACTTTATATATATACATATATATTAGATACCAATTATCAAACTGGAATCATGAAATAAATGCAGCTCTTTATATGAAATAATATAGAATTATGTGGAATATAGTAACAAAATAGAAAATATCAAACTATATAAAATCATTATTTTTAAAAATAGAAATTTCCTTCAAAGGGATTTAAAGTCTGTTATTTAATTTTATTCCATTACTCCTCAACAATACTTCAAAACAAACAAGACAAGGGGTTGTAATTCTGCTTACATCAAAGCACAGAGAGGCCAAGTGACTTGCCTCAGGTAATTCAGTAGCAAAGATACAGGCATTAACCGCATCCTTTAACTTTCAGTGGTGCTTTCTCCTCTGTGCTATTTTGAGCTATCCAGCTGCAGTTAGTTTTGCCCCTGTTATCTCCTGGGTGGGCCTTTGTCATTTGTTTTGTGTTTAAAACACTATCTGCAAGATTCCAAAATATTTGAGAAAGGCAAGAAGGAGGAAAATCCAGATGAATTCATGCTTTAGAAGTTTGTAAGTTGCCAACTGTATTTCCCCATCTCCCAGGCTTTGCTTGCATGTAGCTAGCAGCTACTCTGCTTTGTGAATCTCTTTAATTCCAAAGCTACCATAGAGCCTGGGATATACTAGGTTACTCAGTAAATATTGCTGAATTGAAATGCAAATTGCAATCAAATTACCAGGTCATTTTAATAAGGAAATTCCCAGTTATATGAAATAGACCAGAAATTAAAGAGAGAAAAAGTAGAGAGGAAGTAAGGTTGGAGTGACTTTAGAGCAGCCTTTCAACATGGATACATAAAATGAGCTAGAGAGCTTTCCAAGTTTTATTAATCTTTAGAATATTCATAGAATGTAGGAATTACCTGATCTATGCATGTGTCTCAAACAGCACTGTCACTGCCGTAATCCAACCTAAGTGGCCGCACAGTTTAAAGAATGGAAGATTTATTTGAGATTTAGCGTTTCAGTGTGTGTCAGGCTGAACCTGCAGAGTTCCAGGTGTGGTGGCCATCACAGAGGCAGAGAGCAAGCAAGGGGAGCAGAGAGCCAGACATAATCCCCAAGGCCACACCCCGGGGACCCCTCCTTGGCAACCAAGTCTGCTTCCAACATTGTATCTTGTTTCCTCGAGGGGTAGGGGGACTTTCAAAACCCAACCATTGCAGTATGCCTCTAAAACTCCCTGGGCATGATACTTTTTGAGGATAGACTTTGGACCTCTGAATTGATTACTTCACTGGGTTAGTAAGTAAATGATATTTGTCCAGAAAATTGCTCACTTTAGCAAAATTATCAATGAAGTTTTCTATAGAATCCTTCCATAGAATCCTTCCTTAAACAAAGAATAAGTCTTCGCTTAAGACTAATCCAGTCTCTATATGTCTATAGAGTATCCCCTTTTCATTATTAATGTTGCTTATTTGATTATTTTGTCTTCATCCTTCTTTCAATAGCAAATGTAGTTTTACCATATACTTAAACAACTTTTTCATGATTAACTTTCTTCTCCTTAATAGTTGAGTGCTTTTTATTTAACTGTGATAGCTCTATAATTTTCTTTATTTGGCTTTATTTGGATTGACTTAATTTTTTTCTTACAGAGTTTAAGAACAGTATTACATTTTAATTTTTTTCTTCTTAACAAACGCATTTTGAGGATATCAGTTACTCTAAAAGCACTCCTTTGTTTGAATCCTACAAGTTTTGATATTGTTGTTTGCTTCTAATTATCCCTATGATTTATTGTTGAAAGATAAACTTTTATAACTGTGTGTGTATGTGTGTGTATAGGCGTGCACGCACACACATCTGTGTGTATGACTGCAGTTGGTGTGGTTACTCATTACATTTTATATGTTGGTAGAAAGCATAGTTTGTATAATACTTCATTATTTGTGCTCTGCAGCCTATAAGAGGTCAATTTTTATAAAGTTTCCATATGTGTTTGAAAATGTAAATTCTTTAAAGATGCAGACTTCTATAAATACACATTACTTAAAATTAATTGTAAAGTCCAAATCCTTGATATCATTACTTCTTATTGTTATTTTTTTCCACTCAAATACTGAGAAGTTTGTGTTTAAATTGTTACTATAACTATAGAAGATGAACTTATTGTTTGTAACTTTATTACTTTGGGGGCAGGGATGTAGTTCAGTGATACACTACTTGCCTAGAATAAATAAGGCCTTGCTAGATAGATGATAGATAGATAAATGATAGATAAATAGAATACTGTTAGCTTAAACTTGGTTGTTTTTAGGCACATATAGCTTCAAAATTATTATATATTCCTTCTTAATTTTATATTTTATCATTATATTGTGTTCTACCTTATCACTAATAAGGTTTTTCCTCATGGTGTCTATTTTATATAATACAAATACTGCAACATTGGATTTCTTTTCATTAATACTTTCTCCCAAATCTTTCTCTAAACCATTATATGCAACATTTTATCTTATGTTTTATGTAAGTAATGCTCCTGTAAATATCATAGGTCTGGATTTTTCTTAATTTTTGTTTTGAAATGTCTAAATTTTAAGAAGAAAATTTGAAACTATGCTCAAAGGATTTTTTTTTCTGAATGATTTGAGAATTATAAACATCACTCCAGAATTTTTTAGAGTGAAATTCCTGTGAATAAACACATTCACCTGCATAAAGACAATGCAGACTTTGAAACTGGGAAATTAGCCCTGATACATGGCTCTAATACAATTGATAGCTACCATTAAGATTCCAGTAGTTGTCTCAGTAATGTTCTTTACAACAAAATCACCAAGTCCACAAATGCATGTGACATTCAGCAATGTCTGTTTTCCTTCGATTTGAAATGGTTCCACAAACTCTCTTTAACATTCGAAACATTGACACTTTTGAAAATTATGACAAATTATTTTGTAGAATTCCCGAAGTCCTGGTTTGTCTGATATTTTCTCATGATTAGTTTCAAGCTATCCACCTTGGTGGCAAGAATAGTATAGAAATGATACTGTGTTCTGCCAGGAGGTATACAATTTCAGTTTGTTCTATGAGTGGTAGTATTAATTTCTTTTTTTAAATGAGAATATCAAATTGTATTTTAAATTTCTAAAAAATCAGATGTTCCAAGGTGTAATTTTCAAAAAATTAACTACATATTCATTCCTTTCTCAATAAAGCCTGAAAAGTGAATGAGCAATAAACTAAAGAAGAAAGCTAAGCCAGATGTGGTGGCACACTCTTATAATCCCAGTACTTGGGAGGCTGAGACAGGAGGATCACAGGTTCATGGCCAGCCTCAGCTACTTAGTGAGATCTTGTTTCAAAAATTAAGAATAAAAAGTAGGACTGGGGGTATAGCTCAGAAGTAAAAGGCCTCTGGGTTGAATCTCCAGTACTGAAAAAAAAAAAGAGAACTGTCTTTCAGTCCTAGGAAGTACACAGAGGGAGTACAAGTACAAGTGGTACTAACTTCTCTCACTGCATAAGGTGTCTTCCAGACTTCTCTATACCAAATTAATTTTCCCTTTATATGAACAAATCTTTGAATCCAAGTAAATATTCCATTCCTTATCAACTTTTCCCTCACTAGTGTTAAGATCTGCTAATAAATGTTCTAGATGATGTGGAGCCTGCCTGTGACCTATCCTGCCTAGGGAAGTGGATTCTTCTCAACTTGGGCCTCCAGTTGCCCCTGCCTTGCACTTTGATCACAGCCTTGTGATCTGAATCCCAGAGCACAGGACACAGGGAAGCTGGGCCTGACCATGGAAGTGGCAAGAGATAAATGTGTGCTGTTTTAATCTACTGAGCATGTGGTAATGGCTACAGAGCAATAGGAAACAAATAATCCTCCCTAACTCATTTCTCACAGAATTAATTTCAAAGCAGTTCCTACTTTCTCAGCACTGAGTTTTGTCTCTGTGCTTTCCCTCCCTGGATGGCCAGGCCTTCTACTTTATGAGTTGTCTATCCTATGAATTTCCTCAAGTTTCTTGTCCTTCATGAACACTATTTATTATTCTGTCCTCACTTATTACACTTCCTCTTTTTTCTTATCACAGAGAATGTAATGTCTCCACATTGTCAATTCTCACACTTAAGCCTTTGGGTTTTTTGTTTTGTTTTGTTTTTTTTCTGTCTTCTCTCCAAGTTTTTCCCCAGAAAATACCCTTTCCTATTTGCATAAATCTCTCTCTCAGTCTCTTTCTCTCTCTTCCCTCTTCTCGTTCTCCTGACACAATCCACAAATTTTGTCATGGCTAAGAACTCTAAGCTCGCTTTTGCTTTCCCTCCCAGCAATTATCACATATGCCTTACTTTTACGTTGCTCTCCTGCTTTTCCCAAATAAACTACACTTGTGGTGTTTAGTTTCCACCTTTAAACCATTGCTAATCCCTTGAAATCTAACTTCACCCTTCGTCACTCTGCTGAAACTGCTCTTTCAACAGTCATTAAAGTATAGACAAACTGCCAACAATAAAGAAGTAGATTCTTGATTTTCTGTTGTTTTTGGCTTGTTTCCTTTTTGTTTTCATCTTAGCATCTCAGTGGCATCAAGGGCTCTTGATCAATTACTTTTGTACAATAGTCTTCTGCTTCCTACAGCCATATAATTAATCTTTTTATATGTCTCCTATCATGCCCTAAGCCAAGTATGTGTGCCATTTTGTATTGGTTTTCTATCTGTGGATATAAAAAAAAAAAAATCAAGCAAACGAAGCAACAATGGCTCCTATAACCGTCAAAGAAAGTCAAGTGATTCAGATGCTTTCCAAGGAACTTCATTTGTTATTCATCTTACCTTCCAAGGTTATTGACCCTTAGCCTATTTTTATATTTAGTCCTAATTAAAACCAACTATATACAATTCTTAAATACTTCTTGAACTACTATTCTCTATCTCAACTTAGTTTTCACTTTTTATGAACAGCTCAAAATTTTTGTCATGTGTATGTATTACCAAAAAAAATATTTTCTTCTCTGTAAATGTGAGTCATGTGAACATTCCAGTAATAGTATAATACCTATTATCAACACTTACAGTATTTCAGACACTATCCTAAGCTCTGTGTATTTAATTAATTTAGTTTCTAAAACAACCCCATGATCCAGCTCAAATGATACTTTCTCCATGAAGTCTTCCTATACACACAGGCAAACTGTGGAAGACATACTTTTTCCAGTCTGGATTCTCAAACTAGTCTACATTTTATGGTACTAGTTACCTGGTCTCTTTTATTAGAGTTATATGAATTCATTTTAATTTCACTTTCTCTGCAGTAAGGTTTTCAGGGAACAAGCCTTGCTTTCCACTTGTTGCATACTTAAATTTTATACTTATCATTCCTGTCAAAGATCTGAAATCATCTGTTATTAAAAAGCCTCCTAAATCTAAAACTCTGTGTTAAGGTGTTCTTTGTATAATACCTCACAAATATCTGCATGCTTTTTAATCACTTCTTTTGAATTTCTATTGAAATTATCTATTTATTTGTGCCCCCACTAGATATTGTTCTACTGAGGCAAGCACAGGGATCTTACTCCTTTTCTAATGTGTCACAATAGAGTCCGCAGTGTAGGTACTCAATAAATGTTTGTAGAATGCATAAAAATTATCATAAGCATGACCATCTTGTTTCACAGGTCACAGGAGATTGCAACCTACAAACTGAAAGGATATGCTAAGTGTTGGAGAAAACACGTTACATCATTGAGGAAAGGATAATCAACGAGCTTTTTTAACCACACAATATTATGCAAGATAAATTGGGAGCCTGTCAATATAAATATGTTAAACATGAGGGTTCTTGCCTTACTATATGAAAAGTAATGCAAGATAGATTCTAGACCTCAGCATAAAAGCTAAAACCAAAGCCAGGTGTGGTGGCACATGATTGTAATCCCAGTAGTAAGGAGGCTGAGACCAGAGGATCCAAGTTTGAGGCCAGCCTCAGCTACTTAGTGAGGCCCTCCGCAATTTAGTGAGATCCTGTTTCAAAATAAAGCCTAAAAATAGGGCTGAGAACTTAGCTCAGAGGTAGAATGACCCTGGGTGTTCAATCCCCAGTACTGAAAGAAAAACCAAAAAAAAAAACAAAAAAAACTAAAACCAAGACAATTAAAATTAAAAAAACACTTTTAGAAAAAGACATAGAACCTCTTCATGAGTTGGGACTTGATGTATAAGTTTCTTAGGCCACAGAAAACAATAGCTGGTTTTAAAAATCAATAAATTTAATGTTGTCATGTTTAAAATGACTACTCATCAAAAACTCAAAATTAATAGGTAAATCATTGATTTGGAGATATTTGTAAAACATACATCTGACAAGTGAGTGGTAGCCAGTATAAAAAATTATTACAACTCCATAATAGACAAGAATTCAAAAATTAAAGAATGCTCAATCTACCCATGAAAAATGTTCAACCTCATTAATTATCAGAGAAATGACAATTAAAATTAAAATGTCACTACATACTCATCAGAATGAGTAAAATTAAAGTCTGTAAGAAGACCAGATGTTGTCATTGGAGCATCCAGAATTCTTTTACCTTTTTGACAGCATTGCAAAATGGCATAATCGCTTTGAAGGAAGTTTCACAGTTTCTTTCTTTTTTTTTTTTTTTGCAGTACTGGGGATTGAACTCAGAGCTCAGAGGCATCCTACCTCCAAGCTATACCCCCAGCCCTATTTTTTATTCTTTATTTTGAAACCAGGTCTCACTAAGTTGTGGAGTGCCTCACTAGGTAGCTGAGGCTGGCCGCGATCAAACCCAGATCCTCCAGTCTCAGCCTCCCAAATGCTGGGATTACAAGCGTGTGCCGCCACATCCAGCTCACAGTTTCTTATAAAACCAATCATGGACTTACTCAATGGCCAACAATTCTGTTCTTGAGAAATGAAAACATAAGTTTAACAATAACAACAAAAAATAGAACACAGACTTCATTGATAATGTTCCAAAACAGGAAAGAGCCAAGTGTCCACCAATAAGAGAATGGATAAACAAACTGACAAATTTAGTACTACTGAGTAACAAAAGGAAGAAATTGTTGACACACCAAATTGGATTAATTCATACACGAAAGAAAATCCTACCTACAATTCCAATCCTATAAAATTCTAGAGTGGCAAATTATGCTGCCAAAAAGGTCAATGATGCCTCTAAGAAGATGGGAGTGAAGATGAAAAACACAGTCATGGGGGAACTTTCTGGTTGCTGGGGGTGTTTCGTGTCTGGAAATAAGTTTAGATTACATAGATATATGCATTTGTGGAAAAAAATATATATATACATCTATGAGTGTTTGTTTCTTTGGATATGAAGTATACATCCAAAGGAAAAAATATAAATATAGTTAATGATCGTAAAATATCTAGGGAGTATAAAAATATCTGTAATTTACTTAAAAACATTCAAAATAAGGTAGACTAATAGGCACAGAGAGGATAGAAAGATGAATAAGTACATGAATAAAAAAGTAAGGTAGAACCAGGCTTGATCGCACCTGCCTGTAATCCCATATTTGGGAGGCTGAGGCAGAAGGATTGCAGGTTCTAGGCCAGTCTCTCAATTTAGTAAGTTCCTGTTTCATAATAATAAAATAAAATTGGTTGAGGGTGTAGCTCAGAGGTAGAACAGAGGGAGGATAAAAATAAATAAACAGATTAAAAGGAAATAAAAAGAAGGGCGGGGAAATAGAATTTTAATCTGAAGTTTTGAATACATTTCCAAGCCTGTCACTCCTCAAATCAGTTTTTATTCCCAGGCCCATCATATCCAAATTTCTGGGAAATCTGCAAATCATAGAAATACCATAAATTGACTTATAATAATTACCTGTACAGTTAATTAGCCTAGATAATACATAAATTAAGTAAAGAAAGAGATGATATTTTAAGAAGCCCATAGTTCTAAGGTACTTTCCAACATATCTTCTGGTCACACAATGGAGACCACTTCAGCACAAGGATCCTGAGAACCGTAAGCTGTTCCATAATCACCAGACTGATGTCATCCTCACCTCCTTCTATGCCCACCTCTTATCAAGTTGTCTTTAAAAAATAAAAGTCTGAGAACTCCAAAAGCATTTCTCGCTCTCCAAATATCCCACATTGTCCCTTGAGGCTGTATCCACTTTCCTAAATAAGTCTCTGTCCTTGTCTTTACCTGGTCTGTGCTTGCTGAGATTCTTTTCCATCATTTACATCAAGTACCCTCCTCATCCTAAGTTGAGGTTTCCCTCTTCTTGAACTACTCTAGTGACATCTCTCCTATAGTAAAATGTTAATAATAGACTCTGCGGTTAGTATTTGTGTGCTCAATGTGAAATTATTTCAGTTTTTTTATTGGGAACAACAATAAGGTACTAAGTTATTATGTGTGGAGACTCCTTTTTATTATACATCCTCCAGAATTGTTCAGAATTTTGCCATAGTCAAATGTCTATAAAGATGAAGCATTGCCATATTTGCATAGATAATTTATCTATGTAAATTAATAATACCAAAATTATACTTAGAAAACTATAGTTGACTAATAAGGTAATTATTCATTTGCAGAAAAGAGATGAAATTGAGCTGGGTGTGGTGGTGCACGCTTGTAATCCCAATAGTTGGGAGGCTGAGACAGGAGGATCACAGGTTCACGGCCAGCCTCAGCTATTTAGTGAGACCCTCTGCAACTTAGCGAGACCCTGTTTCAAAATAAAGAATACAAAATAGGGCTGGGGGTGTAGCTCAGAGGTAGAATGCCCCTGGGTTCAATCCCAGTACTGCAAAAAAGAAAAAAAAAATAGATGAAATTGTAATGAACAGAACTTAAAATTTTCAATATTTAAAGATTATGGCTAGAGGAGAAGGGGTAAAAAGTAGAGAAACCTTATCATTGACAAGTGTTCTGCAATTTGATTTGATTTGTTTATCTTTTCTTTTTTTAACTTTAATCTCTTACTCAACTTCTTGGATACTACTATAATTATTACTGTGTAATTTTTTCTAAAGTTTCACTTGAAACCAGACAACAAGTTTATCCCTCCAACAAAGAGTCAGTAATTGATTTCTTAGAATTCCACCCTTTTACATCTGTCTCCACTCCTGCCATTTCCTTATCCTCTCTCTGTAGCCTATTCAGTTTCACCCAGTTGCCCCTTGTTTTTGAAACATTTTCTTTGTGTGAAGACTAACTCCCCATTTCCTCCTTTTTGATCTTCATTTAGTCTTGATTACAAACCTAACTGAATTATGGTCAGTATTACATAGCTCCTTCCTCCACCCACTCACCTTTGTGAGACCAGTCACATCTTCTGCTTTTAAAAGGTTTTATGAAGGCCCACTTCTCATGGTTGTTTGAATGTGGATTAAAAGAAAAATGAATGCTATAATATCTAAGTTCCTGGAGTAAGCAAATGCCAAGAGAAGAAACTCTGGGATTCCTAAAAAATTTGGGAGCTTAGGGTTTAGTTCAATATGTAAAAATACACTAGAATAATATGTAAGAAAATTTCTAAGATAAGTTAAAACTTCTTCATTCTCTTTTTCCCTAATGGGGTCAGGGGTTGATCAAACTCGATCAAGAGGAATAATCAGACATTTTATCTTTTATTTCAAAACTTATCTACCAAAATAGACATTGTCAGGAAATGTTAACATGAAGATCATTATTTGTCTCCCTGCCCTGTTCTCTACCTCAATCCAAAACTAAGCCAAACCAAAAATCCCATTTGAAGCAGCACAAAAAGTCCCTGTAAGTGGAAAAGAGCTTTCTTTTATAAAAAAATAAAGATTTCAGAATTAAATTGTCAGAATAAAACATTTGCTAAAAGTTAGCAATTGATCTAATTTCTATTATTTCTTATCAGATGCAAAGTAATTTGGTTATTTTATTCATAAGTTGTTGACAAAAGATCACATTTCATCAATGTCTCAAATAAAAATTTGAACAGGCATATCTAAAACTTGTCAATATCATGCTGGCAAATTTTATTTCTAAGGAGCCCAAAGAGATAAAACCTTAAATTAATGAAAATAGAAAAAGGAAATAGTATGTAGGAGAGTCCTTGTCTTAAAATTTCTCTATTCCATATCTTCCAATTGCAAAATGGATATCATTTCACAATTTTTCAATTTTAGTAAGAGACATTTTCATGACCTAAACTATCATTTCAATTCTTTGTAAAACAAATATTTGCTGAAAGAATTATTCTCCCAAATATATCACTAGAATGAACTCCTGCATGTTCTAGCCTCAGAGACGATCCATATCTGAGGGTCACCTTCCAATATTTGCTCAATGCCCCAAACACCAAGGTTAAAAAACCCTATCCCTTTTCCAAAGTGTATGCCTTTTATCTCAAATGAATTCCAATTCATTCTTTACAAATGATTCAGTGTTATCGCCATGATTTGCTGTGTCATTACCAAACCTATTAAAAAAGTAGCAGAGGAAATACAGATATTCCCCCAATTGCTATTCTCTTAAAAAATAATGTTCAAGTTCATATTGACTCTGTGTTATAGAACTCCTGGTAACTGACTAAAATTGGATTTCTGCTTAATCAACCAGGCTAATTAAGGCTTCTGTTCTGGTCTTTGGATGACAAGGCAGAGTGTGGCTTCAATCAAATTGCCGGTTGACTCTTCTATGGGCCTAAATCATACCCAGTAATGTAATCAAACCGGTTTGGCTAAATTACACACCATATATCGGTAAATGGGTTTTCTGGGTCACTAGCCTACACACGATCTGGCATTAAAGTAGAGCAGATAAAAAGAAATGTTTTAACATTTCCAAGAAATGCACATGCATTACTTAAGGTTTTAACTAATAAGAAACTATTAGAAGAAAAAGAGAGAGACATGAAAGCAAAACAACATCATGTCCATCCCAAATGTCATTAGCTACAATCTTTAATCAGGCACTCATTCCAGCCAGTTACTGGGCGGTATCACTAACCTCCCAGAGGGAAGTCAGCCGCAGACCAAGAATGAAAAAACCAATTTGGAAAAAAAAAAAAAAAGAAAGAAAAGAAAAGAAAGAACCTGAATGATAACTGAGCCCAGATGGGGGAAAAGAAAGGTTAACTGTGGAACTGGTCTTATTTAAAGGCCACCAGTAAATTTAAGCCACAGAGAAACTTGCCCAAACAGGGAAAATACTGTTTCCCCAGCTATAGTAAAAAAAGGAAATGAACGTATTCAGTTGTACCCACCACTAGAGACTTTTCCCAAAGCTTAGTATGGAACAGAAGTTCCATGAGCAGAAGTTATAGGGCAAATACTGCACTGGAGCAGTGTAAGAAAGAAGCAGCTGGTTCTTATTATTTGTGTATATTTTTATTATGGGCAAAAATGTGGGCGAAATGCCACGGTGCACTGCTGTGCAGACCAGACCTCCCAAAATGGCAGGGGCAGAGTACTGGCTTTCCTTTGACACCACTGGAGACGTGATCAACAGAAGGATATCTATCCAAAAGGGCTCCAGGAGAAATAGCACATCTCTCATGGCCCTTGGCATGCAGCTCTGTAAAAGAAAACAAACAAAAAAAAAATTTGAGAGGCAGCTTTGTAAAAGTGCATTTAAAAATCTGATAAAATGATACTTAGAGGAAATGGACAAACAAACATTAAACATCATCAAGTCATTTGAAACTTATGCTAGTTGCTTATAATTCTAAATGGTATGGCATAATGAAAAGTAGAGATGCTACCAGACCAGGACTTGGAAGAAAGGGCAACAGGAGAGAGGACTATCCAAACCTTTCTCTCATCTCTCTCACATCTCCAACAACTACTTTCCATTGCACGTGCCCATTTGGAAGTGAGAGTCCAGGCAGCCCAGGGCTGCAGCAGCAAGGATCAGGGCAAGGGGAAGAATGGGTTTCAAGAGGTACTGGAAGAGTGACCTGCACCCTCCTGTAGAGTCTGTTCTCAACATTGAACTCAGGTGGGGGCCTTTTAAACCTTGGTCAGAAGTCTGCACTTCTACTCAAGACCTCCAGTGACTTCCCATCACATCAAAGGAAATGCAGAGTCTTTGCAGAGGTCTGCAGCCCCACGTGGCAGGCATCTCTCTTTCTCCTCTAACTTCTCCCCCTCTCCCACCTCTCCTAGAGTTGCTGCTGGCCTTCTGCTTCTCAAGCACACCAATCTTTGCTCCTCTCCAGGAGTGCTCTTCCCCGAAGTCAGAGCATCCCCTCACCCCCAGCAGATCTTTGCTCACAGGTCCCTTTTCAGGGTGACATGCAGGATCGCTCTATTGAATGTTCTAACTCCTCCCCACCCCTCAACAGTTTGTCTTTTACGAATGTTGTTGAAACATTCACTATTAGCCCAACTCTATGTTTTGTTTTGTGTTGTTGTTGTTTTTTTTTTTTACATTATTATCTGCCTTTCCTAACCAGAATATAAGCTGCCAGAAGTGCACACTGTCTGTTTTGTTCTCAGATGTAACCCAGAACACTTAGAATAATGTTGGACACAAGGTAGATACGCAGTATTTGTTGGATGAATGAAAGAATGCATTAATGGACAATTTAAGATGTTTAATCTTAATGTGCTTTATGTATTACTCATAATGGTGATAATCAATACTGCTGATAAAATGACTTGTTAAAATAAATTCTTTCAAAGTTTGATCAGAGGCTTGTTGTATTTAACGTTGGCTGAGGGACAACGACAATTCCCACAACCCTTTCTTCACATTATCAAGCGGCATTAAAACTGAACAAATTGCTTTAGACAAGGGAAAATGACCTCTCTTTGATTTCAGGAACAAAACAAACTTTCCTCCTTCTTAATGTGGAGTTGTAGGGTCACAATGAATGACCTACTAATTACCAAATCCCACAAACACCCCTCAGTACTTATCTTTCTTGACTTCTCCGAGTTATTTGACACCCTTGAGCACCCCTTCCTTTAAAAAATTACTCAGTGCTTTGATTTATTATGGCTTAAAAATAGGTGGAGGACTGGTTCTTTAGTAAAATTAAATATATTTGTCATTTTTGAAGCAATGCAATCCGCAATTTAAAAATAAAATATAAAGTTTATGAATATATAAGGAATTAATACTCATAAAAAATAAGCCAGAAAATGAAGAAGAAAATTAAAATTCTGGCACTAGGGATAGTCAATTTAAAAGATTGATGTACATTATGTATATATATATATATATATATATATATACACATATATATGCATGCACTTTTTAAAAATAAAAATGGAGTTATATTACAGTATTTTTTGAAAAGTATTTTTCACTTTAAAATATTAGTTATATGTATTCTTATTAGATAATGTGCATACATATCCCTATCATAATACAATAGAATATCTCATTATAGAAATGCACCAAATGTATTTAACACATGCATCATTGTTACATACTGAGATTGTTTCTATTTTTCTAGAATAACTTGATTAACTTCTTTGAACTTATATTTTTGTGAGATTAACTAGTAACCCACTGCATCCTCAAGACAAGTGCTTAGAGGTAAAATTGTTCAGTTATAATATCCATAACTACTAATAGTAATGTTTGCTCTCTAATATATATGCCCTTCCTTTATTTATTTATTGCTCTGTGTTTTGGATGTTATTTTGCCTAGATTGCAAAGTAATAGCAGATGGAGCCGACATGCTCACTTTATTCCTAACATTAGAAAAAATCACTCACGATAACTATTTTTTTTTACCAACTTTCTCAAGCTTAAGAAACAACAGTAACTACAGTGAGTACACAGGTACAGACTGAATACTTTTCCAAAACTGAAATTGCAAGTTCTCTGTCCAGTTGACCACATATTGTTTAAACATTGCCACAGAGGAATTTGGGAGGGAAATCTGAGGGAAGCTTCAATGAGAGGAATAAAGACACCAAAATGGTTTCTACCACTGGTAATGGTAGGAAATTGAACATGTATCTAGGTAGTCAGTGTTCATTTGAGTTTCTCCTGTATAAAAAGGCCAGTTTATATTCTTTGCCCATTTCTCCAATGGTGTGCTCATCTATTTCTTACTTGAAAGGGTTATTTTTTATTTTAGACACAATACCCTTTCCATATATATTTCACATTATCCTCCACTTATCATGTAATTGTTCACTTTTTTTAAAGGACTTTTCGGTCCATCCTCCCCAAAATGATCTACAGATTCAATGCAATACCCATGAAATTACCAAGGTCACTCCTCACAGACATAGAAAAATCAGTTCTTAAATTCATTTGGAACAACAAAAATCCCAGGATAGCCAAAGAACAAGAACCATGCAGGAGGTATCACAATACCTGACTTCAAACTCTACTCCAAAACCACAGTAATAAAAACAGCATGGTATTGGCACAAAAACAGACACATAGACCAATGGAGCAGAATAGAAGACTCAGAAACAGACCCACAGGCTTACAGTCAACTGATTTTTTACAAAGGAGACAAAAATATACACTGGAAAAAAGATAGCCTCTTTGACAAATGGTGTTGACAAAACTGGCTAACCATATGCAGGAAAATGGAAATAAACCCCACTTTCTCACCCTGCACAAGAGTCAACTCAAGGTGGATCAAAGACCTGGAAGTTAGGCCAGAGACCTTGCAGCTACTTGAAGAGGGAATAGGACCAACACTTCAACACATAGGCACAGGTAAAAACTTTCTCAACAAGACCTCAAAAGCACAAGCAACTCAAAGGAAGATCAATACATGGGATTGCATTAAACTGAAGAGCTTCTGTGCAGCAAAGGAAACTATCAAGAACCTCAACAGAGAGCCCACAGAGTGGGAGAAAATATTTGCCAGCTACTCTTCTGATAGAGATCTAATATCTAGGATATACAGATAACTCAAGAAAATCACAGCTAAGAAAACAAATAACCCAATCAAAAAAATGGGAAAAGGATCTAAATAGACACCTCACAAAAGAAGAAATACAAATGACCAATAAATGTATGAGGAAATGTTCAACATCATTAGGTATCAGAGAGATGCAAATCAAAACTACCTTGAGATTTCACCTAACTCCAATCAGAATGGCAATCATAAAAATCATGGACAACAACAAATGCTGGCAAGGGTGTGGAGAAGTGGGAACCCTAATACATTGTTAGTGGGATTGCAAATTAGTGCAACCACTTTGGAAAATAGTATGGAGGATCCTCAGACGAATGAGAACAAACCCACCATATGATCCAGCAATACCACTTCTGGGTATCTACCCAAAAGAATGGAAACCAAACTATCAGACCGATGCATGTATACCTATGTTTATAGCTGCGCAATTCACAATTTCCAAACTATGGAAATAGCCAAGATGTCCATCGACCGATGAATAGATTACAAAACTATGGGATATGTACACAATGGAATATTACTCAACCATAAAGAAAAACAAAATCATGTTATTTTCAGGGAAATGGATACAACTGGAAAACATTATGTTAAGTGAGATTAGTCAATCACAAAGAGTTAAAAAGCATATGTTCCCCCTGATACGCAGATGCTAGGGAGAAGGTGGAGCATAAGAATGACTCCAGATGAAAAAAGGAGAAACCCTGGATAAGCAAAGAAGTTGACTTAACTGAGGGTGATGGTCTGGAGGGGGCACCCTAATGCACATGATGTACTTTCACAAATATATCAAGGTTAATTACTAAACTGAACTTGAGAAGGAGGGAGGGCAAGGGAGTGGGGTGGGAATTGGGGAAAAGGTTAAATGAGAAATGCGTGCATATATGCCTTTATCAGCTTGTACCTAACAAAGATGTATGTTTACAATGCACCAATTATTATAAAAAAAATAAAATCCTAAATGCAAAATATATATATATATATTCTCTTATTTTATTGTTTTATGTTTTATATTCAACTCTTAAATTAATGTCCTGTTGTATGAGATGAGGGACAGCTCTCACTTCACTTCATATGGTTGTTAAAATGCCCTAGCACTATTTATAAAATAATTGTTACTGCTCCACTAATTTGAAATACCACCATTTTAATGTTGTGATATATTAAGTATATTTGAATCTGTTTTAGGGGACATTCTATTGTATGCTGTTTGTTTGGGAAGTACTACTCTTTTAAAACAATAGGTAGAAATATTTTCCTAAATATTATTTGTCATTTTATACAGCAAGCTTCTCCTCATTTTTCTAATATCTTACTGATTACTCTACATCATTTTTATTTTTCCACATTACCATCATGTCTTATTGTACATACTCTCATCCCCAAGTATACCTAGGAAATTTAGTCATATAAATTCTGCTCTAAAGATTTTATGTTTTATGATGTTGATTTTTATTTAAAAACATTTTTTAGTTGAAATTTTTCTTTTCCTATGCCTGTGACTTCTATTTCCTCTGGGAGAAGAGTCTCTACTTTCTCTCCACCCTCCAAACCTCACTGAATATTTCTCAGTTTATAGACTGTATCCCATCCCCATGAGAAGTGGATTCTAGATTTACAGTTCCTTACTTCTCTTGGCAATATGTGAAGTAGATCCCAGAAGGGCATGGAGGGAGCAACCAAGCTCTTAGTAGATAATCAGACATTCTTCTGTGGTTCTCAATTTAAAGGATTAACTCAAGCATTTCCTTGTGTGTAATTTCGTCATTGTTGGTTTGATATAGAGATTTTTATCATGGTAAAGAAGCTTTAATCTAGCCAGGCGTGGTGGCGCATGCTTGTAATCCCAGCATTCGGGAGGCTGAGTCCAGAGGATCCGGGTTCACGGCCAGCTTCAGCTACCTAGTGAGGCACTCCGCAACCTAGTGAGACCCGGTTTCAAAATAAAGAATAAAAAATAGGGCTGGGGGTATAGCTCGGCGGTAGAATGCCCCTGAGCCCTGAGTTCAGTCCCCAGTACCACAAAAAAAAAAAAAAAAAAAAGAAGCTTTAATCTTCCAAAGCTGATAAGAATTTTGTTTATTTGTTTATTTACCTTTTATTGACTTATACCAGAAATGAATGCTGAATTATACCAAATGTCTCTTCTGGAAACTGTCTATTCCTGTGGTTACTATGATCTTATTCTATTTCCTTCCAATTTCTTAAACTATTTCTTCTTATTACCTTTTACTTGCTCTTCCTTCTCCATTTTTATTTCTAATATTGCTTTTGCCAAATATTCTATTCCTGATTTGTTTTTCATGCATTTGTTCACCATTCTTATAGTTTCTGTATCTCTTGCCCAGATCTCCTGAATTCTGAAATACATTTCCTACTGTCTGTTTATCTCTACATGAGTGAACACAGATAGTGCAATCTGTGTCATGAGATGAAATCCTTGCTTCTTGCTTCAAATCAATTACTCGTCTTATATTTCCTGCCTCTGCTTTCCTACCTCCATTCCTTTCATAGCTCAGTTAAGGGCAAAACCACCAACCCAATGGCTATAGACATCAGCCTAATCTTCAACCTTCACCATATCCAATAAATGACATCTTCACCTCAGAGATATAGTTTGACTATGTTCTTCCCCTAATATCTTAATGTTCAAAATCTCAACACTTCTACCTAAAATGGTATTACAACAATCTCTTACGGTCTCTCTTCATATCTTCTCTACACATCCAACTCATCTATACAATGTGTACCTCATATTAGAGTTATCTTTCACTCATGAAAAATGGATCCTGTCTCTTTTTATTTAAAGACATGTGCAGTTTGCTCAATATAGGAACAAAAGACCCTGAAGAATTTGAATTATTTCTTAATTGACAATAGCTCTCCCTAGGTATGTTCTACAGCTATTACTCTACACTAGTAGTCCATTTCACAGTTCAATAATGCTTCTCTCCTTTTTTGGCTGTATGGAAATCTCCTAGTATTCATTCAAGACTATTAAAAAAATCAATTCACTTCTGAAGTCTTTCTGAGCCTCTAGGTGTCTCTAGTCTTACTCAAAGCCTTTTCCCATTTACCTGACTTTATTGTAATCACTTGTTTATATAATTGGCTTCCCCATCTCTCAAAGTACAGTGTCTCATATCTGTCTTGAGTATTTTCACTATAGATAAATAATCTGATTTTAAAACGAAGATGGTGGGAAATCAGAAAGTAAAACCAATGAGAAAATCAGAGACAAAATCCAAGTTTTTAACTCTACTAAGCTTAACCACAACAACAACAACATATCTGAAGACTAAGATCTTGTCCATGCATATTACATACAAATAGTTCATCTATAAACTGGAATTTTCAACTAAAGTATAGGCTTACGATTAAAGATATTAGGATTAATTAGCAAACTGTATAATTAATTTGAATTTTTAAAAATGTGGATCATCACCATTCCTGTATCTTTTATTTGGAAAAATATTAGCCCAATAAATGTTTCTATTAAAGAAAGGAATTTAAACCTCAAAACCTAATTATTTTTTAAGCAATATTAAGGAAAGGAATTTTGACTTCACAAACATGAAGATAATAAAACCTAATTTTATAAAGTCATGTTTGGCCTTGAATCTTTGTCAAAGAAAATGAAAAACTAATAAGACATTGCAATAAATCTGAATGATTTTAGACAAACATTTTGGCAAAAACCAATTGTGTTCGTTTGCTTTAGGTAGCCAACATACAAGCAAAATGGCAGCCCTATGGCCACCACCAATCTGTCTCTTAACTTAAAGAATTTTCTTATGTTAATGGAAGATCTTTCGACCACATTCTCGTTTGCCTTTGAAAACACAGGTAAAGCAGTTAGCCAAACTGTGTTACAGGATAAGAGAGTTTATAATAATATTACATATAAGATGAATTGTAATTGATGGTGTTTACTTTTACCTTTGATAACAGAAATCTATGGAATACTTTTCACTAGATGAAGCACTGGTAATAATTATTGTTAATAGAAAATTACAAATTATACCAAATGAACCAGTTTGTTAAGAGAATATCCAAAAAGGAATTTTAGGGCTCAAAGTTCAATCATAGGTTTTTGTTTTGTCTTGTGATACTGGGGATTGAACCCAAGAGAATTCTACCTCTGTGATATACCCCCAGTCCTCTTTTATTTTTTTTGTTTTTGAAACATGATCTCGCTAGGTTGCTGAGAGTCTCACTATGTTGTTGAGACTGTTTTTGAACCTGCAATCCTCCTGTGTCAGCCTCCCAAGTACTGGGATTACAGCTATGTGCCACCATACCTTAATCATAGGTTCTTATAGAAACATCTGGAAACTGGTTTGACACATTGCACAACAAAAAGTATGCTTTTTTATCCTTAATTATAAATATTTGGGGGTAAAAGAAGATTTTAAAACAATTATTGCAGATCTCTGCTTAAACATAGTGATCTCTATGAGAATGGTTACAATGAGTCTGTCAACAATATGAACTCCTTAATGTAGAGAAGACATCTGCTGCCTAACACAACATGTCACTGGTCTTTCCTTTTGTTCTACAAAATTTTGGTGTTAGCAATAGAATCCAATCAAAAGAGAAAAGACTTCCTGAGACATTGAGTCACAGAACTTCAGGAGGCACTAGTTACAACTCAAAAGTCTTTGATTAGAAAAAGGATGTATGGCTTTAGCTTTCTTTATACTGTACTCAATCTATGAGTTCTTCAGGGTGACATTGAGCAAAATTTACTGGTAAAATATTTTCTGTCCTCTTTTATTCAATTTTTATATAAATTATTTTAAAAGGAACGTTAAAACTTTAGCCAATACTTTGTCTCCATTTTAACTATTTCTTTATAATGTAGCTATAAGGTGATTTTATTTTTAAGTTTAAATAGTGTATCCTATAATATGTGCCACATTTACAGTTGAAAAGTTTCTTATTCTTTCCGTGAGCCTTTGGAGGCCTTGAATGAGACAGCTTCTAAGTTTCAGTCTTACTCACAAATTGTATTGCTGTTAAAAGCTCTTTTCAGAGTCAAAAAGTCAACCTCATAACCCCAAACTTAGGTCTCCCTCCCTATTTTAATTCTCATATTTTGGATGCTCACAGTACCTCTGTCCTCTGGAAGGTAAAAGGGAATTGTAGAAAGGAAATTCTTAAAATTAACAACCCCAAACTCTAGACCTTGAGCCTACAAACATGAAAGAACACTGTTGCCAAATTGACACCAGTCACAGAAGACTTTGAAAATTAATTCAGAAAGAGTTTGCACATGTTGCCAAATCCCTGAATAATATTGCCCTGATCCAAGTGAGCCATTATGGAAAAGTCGGAAATCTCCTATAACAAGCAAATGATTATGGGTGGAATGAGCTGAATTGATTGGAGTGGACATTTGACATCTGGGCATATGTCCCCATCCCTCAACTAAAGAGATGGTTCACATGTTCTGAAAATCCAAACAGCATTCCTCTAAGAATTTTCCTTTACAGAAGATTATTTTTATTTTTATTTTTTAATTTTGGAATTGGGGACTGAACCCACGAGCATTCTACCTACAAGCTACATCCCCAACCCTTTTTATTTTATATTTTGAAACAGGGTCTTGCTAACTTTCTGAGGCTGGCCCTAAACCTGCTATCTTCCTGTTTCAATCTCCAAAGTACTGGGATTACAGGCATGGGCCACCATACCTAGCCTTTACAGCAGATTAACCATGGAGGGCAAGAAACCCAAAGCCATTTTGATCAAGGATGGTTCATGGTAAAAACGATACTATGAATAATTCATATCCACATTTTTAAAGTATGTGCAGTGTCATACACAGAGTAATCTGAAGATTAGAGGATGGTTACGTCCCTGCTTCTTCATTATCTGGAAGATGATAGCATACATGAAACTCAAATCTTTTTTAGAACCTGCTGACTAAACCACCTTTTTATCCTTTCTAATTACTCCCAAGGATTAGGCACAAAAATGACTTTCATCAGTCATATCTTAGGTTTGTTTCTACCAGCAAGCACACAGTTTTCTAAGATTTATCTTCAACATTCTGCTAAAAAGTGAACGAAAAGTATAAATAAAACCTTACTAAAATATCTGGTAGTGGTGACCAACCTGTGGCCCTCTGCTATGATCCTTATGTGATCAGTTAGGAGAACTGAAGTCAATATGGCCAAGGGAAGAAAATACATGTCCCAGCTTTGAAATTCAGATAAGGTGGTTTTATGGTTTTAATTACATTGTAATAACTACATAGAAGAAAATACACTCTTCCTGTTTTAAGTTAGGTGAACATCTGTCATAAATAACTCCAGTGCTCTTTTCTTTTGTAAACTAATTACACAATAGCCCCTATAAATTCATGGAGTGTTAGAATGTAGAATTTAATTATATAATTCACTTAACCACATTTTTGCTCTTACTTCAGTGGAGTCCCTAGTTTCTCCATTTTTGTAAGACATGTAGCAGGAACATGTTACATAATGCCTTGTGGGAATTTTGGATTAGAAGAGAGGATAAAGAAAGATTTCATGAGTGCACCTCTCTCTTTTTATCTGAACAGAGCAAACTAATACCATTCATTTTGAAACAGAGCTTAAGTAATTACTCTTCATTTATAGATGCATGTATTCTATTATTAAGTCACTTAACCAGTAAGTGGTATGTTTTTCTGAGTTCTATGAGAAGAAAAAGGAGACTTCATTCATTTATTCATGTATTATTCATAAATCAGTACTCATTCATCATCTACTATATACCACACAATGGGTTATCTTTTGGGGCTACAAAGAAAGACAGAAACTCTCACTATGTTGGGGCAAATAATATACTTTGTTGGAATTGTTTTGCAAATTATATATGTACAAAATATTCTGAGATCTGAAAGAAGCTGCACATGGAGGATGTAAGAAAAGACTTTTGAAGCGTAAAATATAAAGTATATTTTCAAGTTTGTTTTAAGAGCAGATTCAATATGCACTGACTCTACACTGTTTTCCAACTAACTTGCAATCCCACCAACAGTATACCAGAGTTCTTACTTCACATCCTCACCAGCATTTGCTATTGTTTATGATTTTAATAATTGCCACTCTAATTGGGGTTAGGTGAAATCTCAGGGTAGTTTTGATTTGCATCTCTGTGCTTGCTAATGATGTTGAGCATCTTTTCATATATTTATATTTCTTCTTTTGTGAAGTATCTATTCAGTTCACTTGCCCATTTTTTGACTGGGTTATTTGTTTTCTTAGCGTTAAGTTTCTTGAGTTCTCTGTATACTCTAGAAATTAGACCTCTAGAGAAGTAGCTGGCAAAAATCTTCTCCCATTCTGTGGGTTCTCTCTTGAGGTTCTTGATAGTTTCTTTTGCTGCACAGAAGTTCTTCATTTAATGCAATCCCATGTATTGATCCTCATTTTAATTTTTGTGCCTTTGGGATCTTTTTGAGGAAGGTTTTACCTGTGCTTATGTGTTGGAGTGTTGGTCCTATGTCCTCTGCTCTAATTTCCAGATCTTTGATCCATCTTGAATTGACTCTTGTGCAGGGTGAGAAAGTGGGGTTTATTTCTACTTTTTTGCATATGGATAACCAGTTTTTTACCAACACCATTTGTTAAAGAGGCTATCTTTTTTCCAATGTATATTTTTGGCCCCTTTGTAAAAAATCAATTAGATATAAGTGTGTGGTTTTCTTTCTGACTCTTCTATTCTACTCCATTGGTCTGTGTGTCTGCTTTTGTACCAATATCATACTTTTTTTATTACTATGACTCTGTAGTATAGTTTGAAGTCAGATATTGTGATGTCTCCTACATGGTTCTATTTTGGCTATGAATTTTAGGACTAATTTTTCTATATCTGTGAAGAATGACCTTGGTATTTTAATGGGTCTTGCATTAAATCTGTAGATCATTTTTGGAAAAAATGGCCATTTTGATGATATTTATTCTGCCTATCCAAGAACATGGGAGTTCCTTCCATCTTCTAAGATTGTCTTCAATTTCTTTTTTCAATGTTTTATAGTTTTCCTTTTAGAGGTCTTTTACCTCTTGGTTAGGTTTATTCCTATATATTTTATTGTTTTGGGGGATATCATGAGTGGAAATGTTTTCTGGATTTCTTTTTCAGTGGATTTATGGTTGGCATATAGAAAAGCTTCTGATTTTTTAAAATTGATTTTTTATCTAGACACGTTGCTGAATTTATTTGTTCTAAAAGCCTTTTTGTTGGGTTTATTGGGTCTTCAAAGTATAATATCATGTCATTGGCAAATAAAGATAGTCTCTGTTCTTCTTGTCCTAGTTTTACTCCTTTGATTTCCTTCTCTTGAATTATTGCTCTGTCTAGAGTCTCAAGTATGATATTGTAAAGAAGCAGCAATAGTGAACATCCTTGCTTGTTACTGTTTTTAAGGGGAACTCTCAGAGTTTTTCCCCATTCAATATTACCTATATGATGTTGAGGTATGTTCTATTCTGATTCTCTGCAGTGTTTTTAGCATGAATGGGTTTTGGATTTTGTCAAATACTTTTTCAGTGTCTACTGAAATGATTATTTGATTTTTGTCCTTAGTTCTGTTTATGTGGTGAATTATGTGGATTGTTTTTCATATGCTGAACCAACCTTGTATCCCTGGGATGCACCCAACTTGGTCATGGTGTATAATTTTCTTGATTTTTGAATGCGTGTTGCTAGTATTTTGTGTAGAACTTTTGCATCTAAGTTCATTAACATTATTGGTCTGTAGTTCTCTTTCTTGAACTGTCTTTATTTAGTTTTGGTATTAATGTGATGTTGGCTTCATAGAATGTCTTTGGGAGAGGCCTGTCTCCTTCTATTTCCTGGGGTAGATTGAGAAGTATTGGGATTAGATTTTACATAAAGGCTTTATAAAATTCAGCTGGGAAACCATTTGGACCTGAGGTCTCTATTGCTGCTTCAATCTCTCTGATTGGTATTGGTCAGTTTAAATTTTCTATATCTTCTTGATTCAATTTAGGAAGGTTATACTATGTCATTGATTTCTGCTCTGGTTTTAATGATTTTCTGTCTTTTTCTGATTTGGGGATTAGACTGTTCCTGTTTTCAACAGCTTTGAGGTGTGTCATTAGGTTATTTGGTGATTTTCTGTTCTTCATATGTGAGCACTCAGTGCTATGAATTTCCCTCTTAATATTGCCTTCAAAGTGTCCCAGAGATTTTGATATGTTGCCTCTCTATTTTTGTTTGTTTCTAGAAATTTCTTAATTTCTCTTATTTCTTCTGTTACCCATTCCTTATTCAGTAATGTGATGTTCAGTCTCCATGTATTTATGAAATTTCTGAGTCTTTTAATAGTTGATTTCTAATATCATTCCATTATGGTCTGAAAAGAAGGAAGTTATGTCACATTTTTTTGAATTACCAATTCTTTCTTTGTGGCCAAGGATATGGTCTGTTTTGAAGAACATTCCATAATCAGCTGACAAAAATGTGAATTCCAGTGTAGTTGGGTGGAATATTCTGCATGTGTCTCGTATTTCCGTTTGGTTTATGGTGGTCCATAGGTCTGAGGCACTTTTAGTGCTCTTTTGTCAAGAAGATCAACCTAGTGGTGTGATAGAAGTGTTGAAGTCTCCCAATATTATTGTATTGGGATCTATGTGAAGCTTAATGCCATGAAGAGTTTGTTTTATGAAAGTGATTGCACTTATGTTTGTGGCATAAATGTTTTCTTTCTGAGTTTAGAATATGTTGCTACAGACCCTCCTGGCTTTAATGACTTCGTTTGAGAAGTCTGGAGTGATTCTTATTGGTTTGTCTCTGAATCACTTAATCTTTTACTCTCATTGCATTTAAGATTCTCTCCTTGGTCTCTACATTAGCCAATTTTATTATTATGTGGAATGGTGAACCTTTTATCTTGTCTAATGGGGCTTCCATATGTTTCCTGTACCTGTGTGTTGACCTCATTTTCTATGTTTGGAAATTTTTCTGATATTATTTCTCTGAAAAATTTCTATTCCTTTGGTTTGTAATTCTAGGCCCTATTCTATGCCTATTATTCTTAGGTTTGCTCTTTTAATGTTGGTCCAGATCTCTTAAATATCCAACACATGCTGTCAAATTAATTTTCTAAATTGTATACTATGTGTTCACTTTTGGAGTGGTCATCTCCTAAGAGTGAGATTTTGTTTTCAGTATGGTCTAGTGTACTGTTGATGACTTGTATTGATTCTTCATTTTAATTATTGCATCTTTCTCTTCCTTCAGAGCTTCTTTTTGATTCCTGTTCAGTCTGTCAGATTCTTTATTGATTTGATCTTTCATGTGTTCTCTAAACTCTTTTCTGAAATCTTGTATCATTTCTACTATTAAAGTTCTGAATTCTTCTTCTGGCATTCTCTGCCACTCTGTATTGGTGGATTCTATTGTTGTGGGATCATGAGGACTCATTGTTTCCTTGCTATTCTTCTTTCTCATAATTTCATGTTTCTTAGTTTTATATCTTTGTAGTTTTGATTGACTCTCTTTCTATATGGGTTTCCTATGTCTAATCTCTCTCCCTTTATAGTATCTTATTCTGGAGGTAGATATTTACTTTAAGGTATGCCTTCAAAGTAAATAGCCCTACTGTGTGGCTATTCACAACGTTTTGTTGAGTATTTATTACCCTTTTATGCCGACTTTGAGGTCTGTGTCTAATATCACCCCATTTTTCTGCCTGTAGATCACCAGACTGGGTTGCAGTTACTCCAGGGCTATCTGCTTGCTTCAATGATGATGTTGATGAGTTCAAGGTGTTAAACTTCAGGGACCTGTTTGTCTCCTCAGTAATAGGGAGTAGTTTCCAAGGTTTGGGCAGAGCAATTTGTGTCCTGTGCATTTTAAAACTTCAGAGTGTGAGGTGCTGGATGGCTCCATTCTGTCAGCTGTGGTGAGTTTGTCCTTAGTGTCTGGTATTCCTTCCAGTTGGTTCACCTATCTGATCCAAACTCAGCAGTAGGGGTTTAGAGGAATCAGCTGGTATGTACAAGGGCAAATTACATTGTATTCAATGGTAAAGTTTGAGTGAGGAGGAAGGGGATAGAGTAAGGGATGCAAGAATAGGATAAAGTAGAAAATAAAATCAAGGAGAATAAGAGTTTGAGTGTAGTTAGATAATATATAGTAAAGACTGGAGATAGTGAAAATAAAAGAGAATTCTAGGAACCACTGTAGAATATTTAGGTATAGTGATAGGAAATGGATTTAATACAAGGTACTGTAGGCAGACTCAGTAGGAGTCTAACAAAAAGACAATCTCTTTCATGTACACAAAAAAGAAGAGGAAAAGGAGAAAATGAAAAATAAAAAAATAAAAAGGAAGAGCTTCTTATTCAGAAATGAGTAAAATATCCTTGTGGGAAAAGAGCTCATTTCCCTTGTGGCTTTGGGTGTTTCCTGGCTGGTTTTTTTTTTTTTTTTTTTTTTTTTTTTCTTTTTCCTTTCTTCTTGGTTTGAGGCTTGCTTGAAACACATGTTAAAAACTCTAGTTCAAGCCTACTCCCCCACCCACTCTGTCTCCTACTTTACTAAGGAGGTAAATTAGGTAGAAGTTGCAGGAAGGGGCTGGCCCCTGCTAGTTGCCAGGAGGAGGCTATTCTAGGCTGGGGTTTGTGAGTGTGGCCCAAGTGCTTACCCAACATTCACTAGGTTCCTAGGCTCAATCTCCACCACAGAAAAAAAAAAAAAGAAAAATGAAGAGAAGGAACTAGGAAAGAGAAAGAACATGCAGAAGGGGGAAAAACTTACAAATACACAAGTATAGAGCAGTAGCAAGAAAGAAAGGAAGAAAGAAAGAAAGAAAGAAAGAAAGAAAGAAAGAAAGAAAGAAAGAAAGAAAGAAAGAAAGAGAAAAAAAGGTGAACAGGACAAAAAAAAAATGACACAATAAAAAACTCTTGCCCTTGACCTCTGTAGCTCTCTTGGGTCTGCGTGGATACTTTGAGTCAATTAAGGTCCACTTATGCAGTAGGTTCTCCAGCATGTTTCAAGGGTTCTGACTTGCTTGAAAAGCTATAGCAAATATATCAGTTTGCAGCGCCAATGCTATGGTCTCCTGTAGTAAGACCATAGCCTGGTGTCTCTCTCTGTCTATGCAGGCACCATGTGCCAGGTCCTAAGCTCAGTGTCCATCCCAAGGTAAACACAGGATTCCGTAGTCTCCACAGAGAAGCCTGGGTTGGTCTATAGCTTTGGAACATGATGTATTCCTCAGAGATTCCCATACAACTTGCTGTCACAGTCTGTGTGTATTCCCATCCCCTCTTTATGGTCTTTTTTCAGTTACCCTGTGAGGTGACTGCACTTACCTCCCTGTGGTTCATGCACTCACCTCTGCTGAAACACGAGGGGTTGGGAGTTAGATGTGGTCATCCTTCTTTGTCTTGTTCTCATGGGGCTGTGTGATTCTGTGGCTGGTGATCTCCGTGTCTGTGAAATATGTCTCAGGTTGCTGATTATAAGATTTTTTAGGTTTTCCAAAATTTCTGCCACTCCACGAGGCACACTATTAGTCTCCCATCTCCGCTTTGTTGCTTTTTTTTTTTTTTTCTGCCTTTGTCATTATTCTGTTGAAATACACATCCTATTGGCTTATATAAATCACTCTTGCCCACCCAGAGTTTTTGCTAAGAAAAAAGATGATTTATTGTCATCTATTCTATACATGAATCCCCCTGTCCCTGCCTAAAAAAAAATCAATGGGTTCCTGTCAGGTTTATAATAAGGATAAATAATCCTAAAATAACTGATGAGAAAAAATGCTTTTAAACCTTTATTGCCCTTTCATTTCTTTCTATATTCCAGCTACACTGGTGTATCTTAGGTCCCATGTAAGTGTTGTATGAACTCTCTCATTAGGACTTTGTGCATGCTGTTGTGCGTACTGGAATTTCACTTCTATCCTTATTCATCTAAATACCACTTCCAGGTTGTTATTTAGCAGCTCAGTTGTGACGTGCTCATTCCCTCACCTTTCAAACTAGGTCAAATCCTTCTTTACATGCGCTCAAAGCCATCCATAGGTCATTCATGGCACTCCTCACAGTTGTAATGTTATATTTAATCACATAACTATTTGGTTAATACATCTCTCAGTATTAAATTTCATCCGAGTAAGGATCAAGTTTGGTTTTTTATCACTGAGTTTTATTGCACACTAAGTGTTCAACTACTATTTACCTGAAAAATGAAGAATTAATGAAGAATTTTCATCTTGACATAGATTCTAGTGATGTTTTAATTGCACAAAACATTTTTAAAGCTCTTCCTTAAAATTATCTAGAGTGTGTACAACAGTAAGATTTCTTGTGCATTTACTTTCCATAGCTCTCCAAAAGGAAACACTTTATGCTGCTAATATCAGAAATACATATGTAATAATTGCATCTGTTAAATTGATTTAATTGTTAAACTATGAAAGTTTAGTGTAGTTTGTTTTCTTTTTCTTTTCTTTCTTTCTTTTCTTTTGAGACAGACAGAAATTTACTATATTGCCCATGCCGGTCTCGAACTCATGAACCTCTTGAGTAGCTGGGCTTGGTTTTAATGTGATAAAAACTATGATTTTAAGTAAGATCTACTTCACCAATAGACTTCTGTTTTGTTTATGAAAGGAAAGAAGAGATTAACTTTTTAAAGTTTATAATAAGTATCAGATATGATGCTGTATTTCACATACTTTATCCCATTTAATCTTGCCAGGTAATTAGAATATTTGAAATTTTATAGATGAGAAAACTGAGGATCAACAAATTTAGATTTTTTCAAAGCCAAAATATTTAGTAATTGATCAATTTAAATTGATAATTAGAATTACATATTTTTCAACATGAAAAATTAGGATTTCCTCAAAAGACACAACTAAAGACTGCTGAAACAAAAAGAATTATAAGTCTAGCAGCAGCATTGCAAAGTTCACAAAATGTAACATTGTTTTCTCTGGGATGATTTCATCTGGCAAAATATTTTAAGGAATTAGAAAAAATTGGACTCATAAGACCTGTTTAGCAAACAAATGAAGAGGAGTAAATATGGCCACCAAATTTTGATTTATGAGCAATAACCTCTCTGTGATCTGTTTCCCTGCTCATTATCATGTGGTTTAAATTTTGGCTTTCCAGTGAGTTGTAGTCAAAGTATATTCAAACACAATTTGAGTGAAAATATGTGCCTTTTATATCCAAAGGCATCAATGGGAAAAAAGTGTTTTGATGGGATCCAACACAAGCAAATTCATTGTATTTCCTCATTTCATAAACCATGGCTCTTTTATGTATATATGTACTTAGGGAAAGAGTAGGTTTTAGGAAAACGTTTATTTTCTTACTATTTTTCATAACTTTCTGTTTCTGGTGAACAATAAAAATGAGTTATACAACAAATATGTTAAATAACAAAATTGTCTTTGACATCTGAAAATCTTACTATCATTATTACCAAGTACATTTAATAATTCACATAATAACTTCAAAAAATTAGGTAGCAACTTCAATTTTATCAAAAGCAAAAGAATAATTTGAGTTTTATTTTGAGATATGCAACAGATATAGGTTTATATAACTTAGAAAATATGTAGAAAAATTATTTTACATTCCTCTCAATACAAAGACTTGTCTACTACTAGAGGGAAACATTTACCAGATCAAACACCATCAACATTTTTTATTTCAGTACTGGGATTGAACCCAGGGCATTATACCTCCGAGCTACACCCCCAGCCCTATTTTATTTTTTATTTGGAAACAGGGTCCCACTAAGTTGAGGAGGGCCCCACTAAGTAGCTGAGCCTGACTATGAACCTGTAATCCTTCTGTGTCAGCCTCCCAAGTACTTGGATTACAAATGTGCACCACCACACCCAGCCACCATCAATATTACTATATTTTTAAAATATAGAGGCATTCAAGAGGGCATAGGCCCAACACTTCAACACATAGGCACAGGTCAAAACTTTCTCAATAGGACCTCAAAAGCACAAGCAACCCAAAGGAAGATCAATATATGGGATTACAATAAACTAAAGAGCTTCTGTGCAGCAAAGGAAACTATCAAGAACCTCAACAGAGAACCCACAGAGTGGGAGAAAATCTTTGCCAGCTA